>JAQBSW010005176.1:0-60360 GCA_029291075.1 Eudiplozoon nipponicum
AAATCAGAACCTTCAAAAGCCAATATTTACATGATGTCAATGGTTTAAGTTTCAGTTACACTTTAATCGAGGATGGCTATTCATACTACATACATCCGTGGCTAGTTGAGTATTATGTTTCGTAAGTCTTACTTCTAGAAATGCTGATTTACAATTCGAAATTGTGCTTGAATTATTTTCATAACAACCTCATGTTACAAATTTGCCATTTGATCCTCCTACGTAAGTTGATCGACCAGACGATTAATTATTCGAATGAAAGAACTTTGGAACTAAAACGCGTTTCAAACGAAATGGTGATTACACGTCTTCAATTGCGCAACACATCGTTGAAACGCCAAACGTTTGTTCTCCAGACGTAACATTTAATATAAATAATAAATGCTATAACCGAAACAAGTTAGCTAAATACGAAACTTTATGGATAAAAAAACTACAGTTGGATTTATAAAAGCAGAAGAAGTATGTTCGGGCATTGAGCTTGAACTGGAGGTGACGCACGCAATTGATTGGTTGTTCCCTTTTTTCACACTCTCTCCACATTTACAATTTTTCAGTTCTGTTTTGCCTTTAGACTTGTATATAACGAAATGTTCATTTTTGGATTATTGAGAAGTAAATGAGAAAGAAACGTTTATTTTATCTGATATAAAATTCTTTTTCGTTTTGCACATGGAATGGGTACTATTAATTTGTTGGTTCTTATTCCAAAGGCATATATATATATATATATATATATATATATATAGTAGTTTTCAACTAGACCAATAATGGAGATTTGACCACTTGGCATGCTTCCAAGTCAAAATATTAGAGTCAGTGTGATTAGTGGATTGTAACCTTATTTAAGTCAAAGAGGTCAAAATAGTTAATCTATTCCCTGTCATTACAGTTTGCTTTCAAATATCTGCATCATTTTGGATAGGCACACTTGATAAGTATTTCAACAGAAAACGAATGATTTCTTTATAATGAAATACGTTTTTATTTGCTGGTACAGTTTCGATTTTAGATACAAGCAAGTTCCTTCGCATAAAAAACGAGGGAAATTTAAGTATTGAATGATAGAATTAGTTTTCCGGCGTACCATGATGAAATCTCTATTACTTGTGGTCTAGCTGAGAACTAATAAAAATGCTGGCATGAATTCAATACAAACTCAAGACTGCGACATATAAGGAATTGTTTCTTCATACGGCGCAGTTGCTCAGTTTTGAGAGCATGTCCTTTCTAGCTAAGATTATTGCAGCTGATGTTTATTTACCGTTGGCTTAACTGGTCATTTTTCAGGAAAATAAATAGAACTGGTCTATTGCAAACAATAAATACGCTAAATACTGTTTATTGTGGAGAACTAATACATATACAAGTATGTATTAGGTGTTGTGAACCTAGTAACAAATTGGTTCAGTTGTAACCAGAAGGATAAACCAAAGACAGCATGAACGGAAAGTATAATCTCATGCACATTAGATTCCTGCTTATTGGCGACTCATCAGTAGGAGCCGGTATTGCGCCCTTTAACCATTATATATTTGGGTGAGGAAAGTGGGATAATAGGACGATACAATCTCCTAGACGAATGTGTAAACCTGCAGTAGATTAGCTAACATCGTATAGTCTCGAAAATGCGACTTCAAGGCTAACTCACTCTATATAATATATATACCGAGTCTGTAAAGGATACTAACACTTTGACTATTGTATTAGTAACCGATAACAACATTATTGTACCGAAAAGGTACATGGTACTAACACTATGGTTTCCGAGTCGGTACATGGTACTAACATAATGGATATCAATTTATGCTATAGTTCACCGAAATTGAGAATTACAACAATTTCTGAACACCTGTTACTCCAGTAAATCCATACACTTGATCGATATCAGTTATCCTTCTGGTCACAACTGAACTAATTTGTTACTATGTTCGCAACACCTGATACATATTTATATAGCTCTTCGCAACAAAGAGTATTTAATTGTTATATACTGAATTGAATGATGTCATGCTTACCGCGAAATGTGATAACTGATATCGATCAATGCCAGAGTGTATGGATTTACTGGAGTAACAGGTGTACAGAAATAGTTGTAATTCTCAATTTCGGTGTACTATAGCATACATTGATATCCATAATGTTAGTACCATGTACCGACTTGGAACCTTAGTGTTAGTAGATACATTAAATACATATTTGAATAAAATATGCTTTACTTGGAAAATTGAGAAACATTATGTGTCACTAAAGTAGTGGCAGGGCGACATTGTTATCAAGTTTTTAATTTTGTTTTAACAAACTAATTATTCTTAATTAATATTTTAACTTTTATCCACATGTTCTTTCAGCGAATTCGTTTGATAATTACGCAGTATGACACGGATTTGAGTAAAACTCGAAATTCAAATTACCTATATTTTAAGACATATCGTCACCAGGTGGGTGGAATTTCTTTCTAACGCTAAAATTCTTCTAATTAAAATCCAATTACAGTTCGAGTCCGGTTGATTAAAACTTTTACATATGAAGGCATTCTAAGCACTGTGTACGCAGATTTTATTGTACGAAGCAATTAGCAAACGAATTTTGGATATTTGCTGTTGCGTTGGCCAATAGTGCACGGTTTAAATAAATGTGCATTAACATTCAAGTTTTATTTGGCATATCAGGCAAAATTATCTAACAACACACCCAAATTTTGACTGAGGAAAAGGATTTGCGTATTTACCTACTGAGACCTGCTTGCGTGTCCACCGTTGCAAATAATAGGGGGTGAAAATTAGGTGAAATTTCAATGTACGACTCATGATTGCCTTTGTTACCGTCTATTGACACACACACAAACCACTAAGTTACATTATTAGTAATAATATTTTGATTTTTTTTGTTATGAATATTAAAAACATTTTTGAAATTTCTTTCGGAATTGTTAGTAGTAGTATTTTATTAATGATAGTAGTACTAAGACTACTAAAAGTAGAAATATCAGTACTGTTAAGAATATTGGTAGGCTTAATATTTGTATAAAATGGAAGAACTAAAATATTTCTGTGACAGGCAAAGTCAGATTAAAGAAAATAAACGAACTTGCATTGGCGTAATTAAAAGAATATATCACCGGAATCGCTTCATTAGGTGAATGCGAACAGGTATTGCGTGTCGAGCATCTCATCTAACCAGGCAAAATGTCCTTTCTAATTTGGACTCAGTTGGTGGTCGTTCTGTGTTGTTTATCTTGTTGTCTATCTTATTCAACTTGTTCGCCCACAAAGCACGCAGTATATGCGATAGAGAAACTGACAGAGGCGAAATAAAACAAAGCGTTTTTGTCAGTTTGTGTTTAGAAATGTTTTGTCTCATTCAGCAGGTCATTTTTAGAACGATTGCTTTACTATCTGCCAATCAGTAGAATTTAAGTCCTGCCCAGTTAATCATATTTTCGCCGTACTTCACATTTGACCATTTTACTTTGTATTCTGCTGAAAACAGCATTAGCAACAACACATGATATTTGTTCTGTCGAGTATTGTGGTGATTATGATTCTAGATTTATTAATATTATTTATATTAAAAATAAAGTTTTACATTCGCATAAATTAACATAAAGCGATAGCATAATAATAAATTAATGAAAGTAACGCATTGCCTATGTGTTTCCACTTAATTGATACTTATCTATTATTCTCGATTTTTCTCCTCGTTTCAGGATTTTTCTCTTGAACAAAAAGACTTCTACATATCTAAATGTGCATTGGTTGCGCGGGCGGTAATAACAGCTAATTAAATCAATGTTGTAATCTTGAAACCCCTCCCATTATATACATACATTGGTCAGGACGTTTGCGGCATAGTGGCTCATTGATTAGATCAACAGGTTCCGAACCAGATGTGCTCAAGTTCGAACCCTGGTCGCAGTAAATTTTGGACAGTACGTAGTGAGTTTCCAATAAGGATGAAACCAGTCTACTGAATGAATGGCCTTTTCTAAACTATAAAATGCATAGTTAATATAAGCAAATGAATGGACATAATAGGACGAGTGTTTATATTACGATTGCAACCTTTATTTACTTTTAATTTATTTAAAACAAGACCTCTAGTCAGTATAAAAATACCACCACGCCAAAATGTTGTACCTAGTTTTCCGCTAGGTACATCATTGTAATGCAAGAAGTATTGAATGTTTATATTCTTAACGAATTACTTAGATAGGAAAATTATGGGTGAAACATTTAGACCAACTACCGCAATATCAGAAAATCAGTCAGTCAGAGATACACACTACGGAAATCAGAATTTGAAAATTTATTTATTTACTCAGCGCTTTTAAATTTTGCTACTGCATTTTTAGAACAAACTCGAAAAAAACAGCATTGAAACAGGAACGCGTGTTTCCTCTGTAGTGCACTGAAAAAATTATGTTTAGATCTAACCCGTGATAATTTTTTACACGAAAATTTACCTGCTCAGTGAGAAAGCTAGATTTTTAGAATTTTATTTGAAAGTTTTTTGCATTTAAAAAATTGATATTGCAAAAATCTTTATATCGTTCAAATTCGAAAATTTGTGTCGATTAATTTGTATTTTGTTATATATATTTTGATTCAAAATAATTTTAATTCCCTTTTCGTTTAATTTAATAAATCATATTATGCACATGTTTACATCATTTATCTTTTTGATGGACAAAAATAACCAATTGAGAAATTTTTTTCATAACAATGAGAAAAAATGTGAATGATTCATATCAGTTACCCTAAATTAAGCTGTTTTTATTTTCCTATGAATTAAAATTGTGTGTAGGAAAATTTATTCAAGTATTTAACAATATTTAATCCAAATATCATTTTGACACTGTTCTGGATTAGAAAGATTTTTCCCGGCATAGTTTATTAACGTAATTCATTTTCGTAGCTCCGTGGTAGTCATAGACCTGAGAATTTTAGTCTAAACTTTTGGTTTCTGAATTTTACATATTAGCTGAAATCATTGTTTTCATAAAAGCCTACGCAGCTTGTTTGAAATCTAAATTTAATGAAATCTTATTTATCGATAGACTTATAAATTTCAGCATTTTAAAGACCGAGCAAATCGTGTTAGAGATTCCGCTAATGCACATCTTACAACTTGAACTAAAATTCCATAATGACAATGAAATTCAAAACCAAAACGAGTATAAAAGTTTTAAGTTCAGTTGCAATCGCACAACGGTATGAGATTTTATAGCTTATTTTGAATAACTATGATTCAATTAACATAGCAAATTTGTTATTTATTCTTGTAAGATTGATCGTTTTGCTTAACTTTTCTTGATAAAATAGTACCAGTTCTAGTCGGATAAACAAAAACCGTGTATTTGGATTCAAATAAAAATGTACCTTTAAATTTGTGAATAGTGAAATCTGTAAAAAATAATTTAGTAATAAATGATTATGTAGGTATTTAAAAAAATTATTTAATTCAAATTAATGGACTTGAAATAAGTGCTAATCCGATTTATTATCTAATCTCAGAAATAAGCCAAAGTTTCGCCAGCTACACTCTTTTTGACTATGTATTGAACTGGTGAAATAGTGGATTTGATTTTATATATAGTCTGAAAATTTTCTTTAAGTGACAAATAATTAATTTATATTACTTATGCTAACCGGACGAATGAATTACTATATAAAATTTGTAATTAGTTGCATTCATAAAGGATTTAATGGAAACCTTTAACTATATTATCGTATTTTAGTTTTTACGAAGTCAGAAAAATAAAGAAATTTCGATTTACTGATGGAAATTCAATAGCTAAATTCGTTTTTATGCACCAAGAAATATATATAAAAGTTATTTTTACAATGTTTAGTTGAGCAATTAAGATGAAAGGTAACATGTGAAAAAGATATGATCTGGACCACTTATATATTGTTCACTTGACGTTTATGTTATGCTTAAGAATTAATAAATTAATAATTGTGTAATACATCTTCATGGTAAAGTAGAATAAAATTCAAGAAGTATGTGTAAGGAGGAGAAAAATTAATTGGACTTAAAAATAAAAATTATTGTTAAACCTTAACTGTCAAACCATTTATTAGATGTATGAGTTCATAAAAACCTTTGAGGACTACTATTTACGAAATGAATGGGAAAATCTACGAGATGGTGCCAGATGTCCTGTTATACGATGAGCCTAAAACAATCCAATGAAAGTTAAACTGTAGAATTCACTGAGGATCGTTAAATTTTATTTGGCATGAGAAACATTCCTACACTGTGAATTTGCATAAAATTTGAGCCCATTGATTCAAATTTAAAAAAAAACTAATTTTGTGTTAGGGTGGTCCTTAATCGGTTAAAATTAATGGGATTGGTGTTTATATCAAAGTCATAAACTTGATTTAAAGAATTGCTATCACCTCTCGTCCAATCCATGATTATATAATTCTATAACTTAGATAAATGTAGTGAATGCTGCAAAAAGTTAATCTTGTGGTTGCATGGAAATTGTGCAGCTGAAGTACATAGCAAGTGAGACAACTAGAGGTGAGATCCGCATATCTAAACTTGGTGTTCTTATATATGAATTGTGATTGTATCTTTTCTGGTAAGTTTGATGTTGTGCATTGTTGATGATCACGTAATGTAAAAACGCTTCAGTACGTGTGACTGACGGTAGTTTACCTTTGCTGTGCAGTTTTTTAAATATGAAAGGATTGATGGTTATGTTAAGTTCGTAAACTTGATTAATAGAATCCAGGTACTAATTTATTAAGTAAATTTTTTTTTGATTTTGAACATGCTAATTTTCGAATTTTCGTTAAACCTGAATAATGATTAGATAAAAATGAAACAGATTGGAAGCAGAAATGAAGCAGATTGGAATCCGATTAAACCGGTGGATGTGGGGATGAAGGAGATTAGTTAAAACGTTGTAGGTCATGGCACATGTGACTCCCTAACTACTAGGTGAGAAATCCTATTTTTAGCATAGTTTAGATGTAAAAAGGCGAGAGAATGAGCTTTTGCAATGGTGAGAGAAACAATTCAGCTTTTCAAAAACGTTATTAAACATTACAGCATGATCCATGTTTTGCATCCTGCTCATTTTTGCGCAACTGCATTCCAAAAATGGAAGAATATTTCATTAGAAATCACAAAAAAATAAGTTAATTGCCATTTCCTTCAGCTGCGCAATCATTTTTCGCTTAATTATGTAGTATATTCTTTGACATGTTAAGGTTTGCTGCTAATTTGAAGTCGAAAATCTTGGTCGGAATAGCTGTTAACTCCAGCAGCAACAATAATTACTCAAATTGAACAATCCCCCGTTGAAAATACCGACAGCTAAGTTATTTTTACCAAATTCTATGGACCTCCATGGAGCGTGACAATAACAGACTATACAACAAGGTAAATAAATTATGCGTTGGTTGTTTGTCTGCAAACGGGCTTTACTAGCACTCATCAGTGCACAGGTGTCTGTTCTATAGTTACAGATGGTTAGTTGGAATTTTAGCTCTAAATGGACGCTATATGGTCTCCACCTAATGAAAGGGCTAACCAAGAAACATAAGTTGGCTCAGTCATTAGAGAAACAGACTCGGAAGCAGATTTACCCAGGTTCGAACTCTGACTGCGGCAAATTCTACACAGTAAGCGATGAATTTTCTCTAAGGACAAAACCGGTCTACTGGATGAATTGCCTTTACTACACTATACAATGCTTAGTTTATAATGAGAAATTTATGTACATAATGTGTCAGGTGTTAGTATAAATATTGCAACTTGATTAAAAGTAATTGTTATTATCGTCCGCGCACTCAGTACAAACGTTCAATTCAAAACTACTTCCACAAATAATTTTATTAATGTTCCATAGTAGCAGATTGTGGATGGTTAGATGGAACTTTAGATCTAAATGGACGACATATAGACTCCGCCTATTGGAATGGCTAACTAAGAAACATTACATAGTATTTAACTACAAATTGTGTGTAGTGTGCCGCAAGGTGACTCGGTTGTTAGAGCAACATATTCTGAAGGCGTCGTGCTCAGTTTTGAGCACCGTGTGCGGCATATTCTGGAGAGTACTTGATGAGTTCTCAATAAAGACGAAACCTTTCTCCTGGATGAATTGCTTTTTCTACACTATACAATGCTTAGTTTATACTGGCAAATGTATGTACACAATTTATCAGGTGTTTATATCAAGAGTGCAACCTTGATTAAAAGTTATTTTTATCACCGCCTAGTAAAAAATTAGTTCAAATAAGACAAATAGTATACACCAGATTTGGTATGAACAAAACATATAATCTCATGTACACATGTGTTTTATTCTTACTGATGGTTCATCTGCAAAAATTGGTACTAGGTTTAACAGTTGTTCAAATGTATTAATTCTCAATTTTGGCGAAATTTAACCTATCCGGAAATCCATTGGGTTTTTACCCTTTTTAGGCTCGGTAGTTATTATAAATAATGAGTTTGCTTTGAAGTCGCAATGTCAAAGAATTTACATGAAGTTATTTTAAATATTGCTTGACAACACATTCGTATAGAAGACTATATTATCAAAATTACCCTATTTCTTGACCAATTTTTAAATGTGTATAAGGCGTAGAACATACACCTACAAACAAGTCGGCAGTAAGCGCGAAGTGCATGTTTACATGAGATTATATGTTTCGTTTATGCTGACTTCGATATGTCTTTCTGGTCCTATTTGAACCAATTTGCTACTAGGTATGTCATACCTAATATAGACTTGCATATTGTGGATTTGACAGCATTTTTCTTGTGCGGGACAATTGATAGCACTCTTAGGTCGGTAAAATTTTGAATTTTCATCATTTTCAGGTGATGTAATTTTTGGCCTCAATTGATGGGTTCTCACTTGTCCCTCTCTTTTTAAGCCTTCCATTAGCTGATTGTCTGAAAATGACGTTGGAACAAGATTTTCCATTGTTCTTTTTCCTAATTTTTGAGACCAAATTTCCAGTCTCATCTTCAGGGTTGACACAATACGCACAGGAATAAAACACAACTTGGGACTATTTTCCAAGGAAAAATAACAGTTGCAAAAAAGAACCATCATCGACCTGCAAAAAATCTTTCGAAATAATATAGACATATCAGGTTTAAAGTTTTCGACAAAATTCACTGGCATATTTTACGATACTACACGGCCTCAAAAAGGTGACAACCATAATTTTAGATGCATTAAAATTCGTTAAAGTTTAGCATTTCCGCAAATTATAATTTAATTACATCTTTGTGAAAATTTAATATTTGTAGCTACATTTACAAAAATTAAATTAAAAATGTTCTGCTGTATTAATGCGTATCAAATTTTTCTTCACAGAGACAACTATCAAGTCTCTGTTCAGAATTCTCGATGCTTTTGTACAAAAAAAACGTTCTAAATGTGAAAAAAAAGGTGAAAGGATGTTCTCGCTGAAAATTTATTTGATGATTGAAGGTACTGTGTTCACTTGTGCTTTCGTTTTTAATGATATTTGAATGTGAAAATTGTGCTTGTTGTGACCACGAATATTTAAATGTGCCTCTCAAATATACTTTTGGTTTTAAATAAGAAGAGTATCTAACGCAAACCTTCAGCGAGTAGCTTTCCTTGTTGAGGATCTTGTTAAGTCCTGTGAAGTTTCAATTTCAGCCATTCTTATTCCTTTTAAGAGTTAAATACTGTTTGTTGCGGAGAACTAATATATATGCAAGTATGTATTAGTTGTTGCGAACCTAGTAACAAATTAGTTCAGTTGTGACGAGAAGGATAAACCAAAGGCAGCATGAACGGAAATTATAATCTCATGCAAATTCGTTTCGTGCTTACTGGCAACTCATCAGTTGGACCCGGTATTACACCCTTTAACCACTATATATTTGGGTAAAGAATATGGGATAATAGTGCATATAATAATGCATATAATGGCGCTCATAAAAGCATGCGTACAAAAATTCTACCAGCTAGATACTGCTTTTGCAGAGAACTAATATATTTGCAATTTTGTATCAGGTGTTTATTATATGACCAAAAGAATAAACAAAAGACTGCATGAACGCAAATTATAATCCACATTCGTTTCGTGCTTACTGGCGATGCATCGAGTAGGACCGGCATTGCCTCTAAATCATTTTGGTCGAGAAAGGCTGAACAAGTGGACGGTACACTCTCCTATACCAAATTATATACCAGCAGTACTGAAGTTAACTTCATAAAAAATCATGTATAATTCGGCTTGAAGCCAATATTTATATATATATATATATATATATATATATATATATATGTATGTTACAAGTCCACAAATGGTACCAACATTACGGCTGGTGTGCCATTACTTATCACCATCACTATGGTTGCCGAAAATAAACATTGTGCCAACACAATGTAATTCAGTGTATGCTGAAGTTCACCAAAAATTGAGAATTACAAATATTTATAAACTCATGTTACTCCATCAAATCCATTCACTCTGGTCTTGATCGATTTTGTTATCGCATTTTGCGGGAATCATAACATCATTTAAATAAACATATAACATTTGGATACCACATTTGCGAAGCACTAATATATTTTCAATTTTGTATTACGTGTAGCGTACCTTTTAACAAATTAGTTCAAATATGACCAGAACTATAAGCCAAAGACAGCTTGAAAGGAACGTATAATCTCGTGCAATCAACAAGTTTATATTCATTACACGTACTAATTTCTTTTTTTATTTGGTCCTGGAATTGGGATGTTGCAACGATTGCTTCCCGTATGCGTTATATTTTCTAGTTTCGTGTTCAGTTATTTAATAGGTTTTTTTAGTAATCAACCAACCGAATCTAGATATTCCACAAACAGCTATTTTATTAAGTATGTATTAGGTTTTGCGAACCTAGTAACAAATTAGTTCAGTTGTGACCAGAAGGATAAACCAAAGGCAGCATGAACGGAAAGTATAATCTCATGCACATTCGTTTCGTGCTTACTGGCGACTCATCAGTAGGAGCCGGTATTACGCCCTTTAACCACTATATATTTGGTAGAAGAATGTGGAATAATAGGACGGTACAATCTCCTAGACGAATGTGTAAACCTGTAATAGTGAAGCTAACATAATCTGAAGTCAACGACAATACGACTTCAATGCTAACTCACACTATATAATATATATACCGAGTCTGTAAAGGATACTAACACTATGGCCATTGTGTTAGTAACTGATACCTTTTTTGAAATCGATGAGTACCGGATACTAACACTATGGTTTCGAGTCGGTACATGATACCAACCTGATGGATATAAATTTATGCTAAAGTTCACCAAAATTGATATATTAGTTCTTCGCAACAAACAGTATTTAACTGTAATATATTGAATTGAATGATGTCATGCTTACCGCGAAATGTGATAACTGATATCGATGAAGGCCAGAGTGTATGGTTTAACTGGAGTAACAGGTGTTCGGAAATTGTTGTAATTCTCAATTTGGGTGAACTTTAGCATAAATTTATATCCATCAGGTTGGTATCATGTACCGACTCGGAAACCATAGTGTTAGTATCCGGTACTCATCGATTTCAAAAAAGGTATCAGTTACTAACACAATAGCCATAGTGTTAGTATCCTTTACAGACTCGGTATATATATTATATAGTGTGAGTTAGCATTGAAGTCGCATTGTCGTTGACTTTAGATTATGTTAGCTTCACTATTACAGGTTTACACATTCGTCTAGGAGATTGTACCGTCCTATTATTCCACATTCTTCTACCAAATATATAGTGGTTAAAGGGCGTAATACCGGCTCCTACTGATGAGTCGCCAGTAAGCACGAAACGAATGTGCATGAGATTATACTTTCCGTTCATGCTGCCTTTGGTTTATCCTTCTGGTCACAACTGAACTAATTTGTTACTGAGTTCGCAATACCTAATACATACTTACGAACAATAACTGTTTGCAGCCTTCTCCAGACACACATATATAGAGAAAACAATTAAACAATAATTGATTGCACGAGTGGTGGTAACGATTTTTAAAATCAAGTTTGCGATCTTGAAGTGAACACCAATCACACTGTAGTTAACCAGTCATCGAACAAGATGCAAAACTACCGCCAGGCGCTCGCACTGATGCGTTTCGACCTTCCATGATCATGATCAGAGTACGACGGCAAACTGACTACCTATTATTCTTGTATTTGGCATCCGGGATGTTACCGTTTATTTAGTCCATCGCGTAAATAGTTCTGAGTGTGCCTCTCATTATCAATGGTATGATATGATTTTTCGTCCATTGGTTTTGTGCGGCTTCATTCTTGTCGCTGATTGTACTTCATGCTTATTTCAAAACAAAAGTCTCGAGATTCCCGTTTTATAATAAAGTTGTTCTGAACACTGCCAGTTCTTGTTCTTGAAATTATGCCGACTTCATTACCTTTTTTCTGCAGAAATAATTAAAATTAAATTAATTTTTTTGGAAATTTGTTGTTCTCTGTGTTACTGGACTTACTGTCCAGATCATTTCTGTATTTGGTATATTCACCTTTTAAGACCACCTTCTTCCTTCCTTCATAAGAAGAAGTGCAAATTCAGCTTATTCTTTCAGAGTCTACAGTTGAACATATTTGCTTTTTAGCAAGTATATATTCGTCGAAAGAACAATTAGTTGTTGAAGGGAGTGCACCAAAATTTGCCAACCACATTGTCTTCAGAGACCTTATTTAAAACGATCATATTGATCTACGTGAAAATTTTTCTTATTTGTTTTAATCTATGTCGAGAAATAACTTCTATTTCAATGGATCTAATATTTATATCATCTAATATTAGAAGCTAGTTTATACTTTACAGCGGGAAGTTCATAAAGAAACAGCTCTTTTCAGAAAATCCTTTTTCTCTTATATACACACGTGCTACATCCATTCGACCTATTCATAAGAGTAGGCTGCAGACGTCCCATTACCTTAACGTTTGTCTTTGCTTTTAATATGAATTATATTTGAATTTCGGTGCTCAATTTGCGGAAAAATTGTCACGAAACGCATTCATAATCCTGCTGTTCTATTGGAAGATTAGTTATGCTTGATAAAATTTCTGTTTATTTAACCGTTTCAAGCATAATTGACAGCTGACAGGTCTTTCTCGATATATATTTTTGAAATGTAGTCTACGACCGTTGACAATATCTCTTATTAAATAGGACTAGATAATTTAATCATCCTTTCATTGTTAGTTGACAATCTGCGTGTGTCGACGATCTTAAAAGCATGCCAAAAATGAATTGACCATGCCTCAACCAAAGTGAGTCCATCGATTTAATAGCAAAATCAAGCACTTTTCATATATTGCTATTTATCGCACACAATTTTGTGGAATTTTTGTTTATAATGATTGCCTAATATTCTACTAGTTTTTCTAACAACAATGAAAAAATGTTTACTATTTACTGTAGAATATCCCTTATCAGTTCCACTCCACGCGTATTGTCCAAAATAGAAACCTAACACTAATGTGCTCTTGAAGATATATGCAGAAAAGCCTAATATTGCTTTTTGATTATTTTCTGCAAAATCAATGTCAAATTAAAGTCAATCCAATTTTTCTCTATTTCATAATCTAGTCTGAAATACTGGGTTCTTCCGATAGAAAATTTGAAAATCCATGAGCACATTTATATAGATCAATGATTCAAATTAGGCAAAAACAGAGCATCCAAAAATGTCTGATCGAACAGTAGCACGAATATATACATGTACGTACACATGCACTCACTTACATACACGCGCGCACATGTGCAGTCCTTTGTTAAAAGGCACGACATTCGACTGGTTTGAAGTATGATTCATTGAACAATATTTTACATTATTGCGAAAGTTTTGTCTGCTATATTAATTGTATTTTTGTTGAAAATGCTTAAGAATTCGCCCTCTCATAGCTGAACCAAGTGCTTTCAACTTCTTCCTTATATAATGCTCTTTGAGTTTATTAATTTTTGTTGCGGAGAGCTAATATATATGCAATTGTTTAATAGGTGTTGCGCACCTAGAAACAAATTAGTTCAAATATGGCCAGAAGGATAAATAAAAGTGAGCTGGCTTTGGAGTGGCATTGTTGAAGACTTTACGCGAAGTTAGCCCTACTACTGCAGGTTTACGCATTCGAATAGGTGATTGTATCGTCAAATTGTCCCACATTCCTCATCCAAATACATAGTTGGCATAGGGCGTTATACTAGTCCCTAGTGATGAGTCACGAGTACGCACGTAAAGAATCTGAAATTATACTTTCCATTCCCGCTGACTTTGGTCTATTCAAATGGTCATATTTAAACTAACTTATTACTGGGTGTATATTACCTAATACATAATTGCTCTATGAATTTGTTTCATTCGTATATACCAGTAATGATACCATGCACAACTTGTGTGTAATATAATTTCTAAACGCATGAACTACTGACAAAATATCAAGAAAATATTTTAAATTCAGAATAGTGCTAAAGCAAACCTTTTGGCGTTGAAATAAATTTCTTAAGTCACGTAAATTTTAATGAACGGAAAGCCGATTAATTCCCTTAAGCAGATTAAATGTAAGAATATAATTTTCAGCTGTCGATCGTCAAGAGTATTTTTTGGAAATTGTAAACAATTTTTATCACAATTAGGCTGGCGAAAAACTTTTATGATTTCTGTGTGCTTAAACACATTCAAAATATTGACCCACAAAGCATTCACGAGAGTCGAAAGCAATCATCTAAATTAAATTTTATTTACTTAATTTTAGTCTCTAAAGCCGAAATATAGGCAGTTACACATAACAATGAGTCTAATCCACCGTTTTACAGATTTATTTCGTATTCTGTTGATGTCTAAGATAAATTAAAATTTATCATATTTGGAAATCAGCATTTTTTGTTTATCCACTATATATAATAAGTAATTGGTAATAATTCGTGGTCAAACATTTGAATTCAACAAGAAATTTCAAGATATATACTAGCGACAGTGTTTTTTCATATTAAATTGTCAAAAATTAGCGATTGCGCCTGAAATGTGAATCAAATAAATTATGTATTATGTATTGCGCACCTATTAACAAGTTAGTTCAAATAGGACCAGAAAATTATACCAGTCAGCACGAGCAAAAGACATAAACTCAAGTACACACCCATTCTGTGCCTACTGGCGACTTATCAGTTGGAGCCGGTTCTACGCCATATTTCCACTATATGTGTGTTCAAGCAATGTAGGATAAGTGAATCACATTTTTAAATTTAGCGTCCGACCATTAGAATCATTAAAATAATCTTTAAATGATGAATCTCTTTGCGCAGTGCTGTCCTTCTTGTTGTGGATTTGACCGCATTTTTCTTGTACGGGACAATTGATAGCACTCTTAGGTCGATAAAATCTTGAATTTTGATCATTTTCAGTTGTTCTGATTATTGGCCTCGATTGATGGGTTCTCACTTGTCCCTTCTTTTTTAAGCCTTCCATCAGCTGGCTGTCTGAAAATGACTTCGGAACAAGATTTTCCATTGTTCTTTTCCCAAATTTTCGAGACTTCATTTCCAGTCTCATCTTCAGTGTTGACACAATACGCACAAGTTTTGTTTTACTCCTGTGCGTATTGTGTCAACCCTGAAGATTAGACTGCAGATGAAGTCTCCAAAATTTGGGAAAAGAACAATGGAAAATCTTGTTCCAACGTCATTTTCAGACAATCAGCTGATGGAAGGCTTAAAAAAGAAGGGACAAGTGAGAACCCATCAATCGAGGCCAATAATCAGAGCACCTGAAAATGATCAAAATTCAAGATTTTACCGACCTTAGAGTGCTATCAATTGTCCCGCACAAGAAAAATGCGGTCAAATCCAAAACAGTAGAAATGTCTGGCTATTATACCATGTGAGTGACAATAAGTGTGAAAAACTCAGTTCAAATAATTAAAACTGTATTTATTGTACTCTTTTGACTGATTTATCTGGATTCTTATATGGTAAATTTGGAGAATCAATCAGAAGACTGACCTAGGCCACTTTTTTGCACAACAAAACTGTTTTATATAATCACAAATGATAGTCTAGATGTTATCAAAAACAAAAACACAAACACGTGGACGCAGGCAGGCATACAAACAAACCTGCCAAAAGCACTCACTTCGTGGAAGATGCATCGCCGTAATGAACAAGACTAATATCTACAGAAAAGTCCTTTTGTTTTAAGGACAAACTGATAACCACTGGTCACGCGTGAATGATTACAAATTTATACGGAAAAAAGGATGTCTTGAAACACTATCAGCTTTGAATGAAAATTGTCAAATGAGCATGAAAGTCATCTAAGATTTAAATTTCCTTTATCGTCTCCCGGAATTATTCAATACTTCATTTAGAACTTTAATAATAAATTCTTATCGTAGTCCACGTGGCAAAAAATTATTTATGCATATGGAATAATTATTTATTTCATTGAGCAATATTTTTTTATTCTAAATTGTTTATACTTTTTCAGAGATGTTAACTAGTTAAAATTTATACTTAACCAAAGGCGTTTGCGTCTAAATTTAAATTATTCCAGGATTTATGTATGCGCAACATTTATTACGATCTACAAATATCGTTTCTTTCAACATTT
This sequence comes from Eudiplozoon nipponicum, assembly GCA_029291075.1. NCBI lineage: Eukaryota > Metazoa > Platyhelminthes > Monogenea > Mazocraeidea > Diplozoidae > Eudiplozoon > Eudiplozoon nipponicum. The sequence continues at coordinate 16,644 of JAQBSW010005176.1, forward strand.
TTAAATTAAAATACATCAGGTATTGAACACAATACGCTTAATTTTAATTTGTGTGACAGTTCAATGAATAAACAGCAAATTTATATCAAATACGCAAACACATTCATTTAATTCGGATAAATAAAATTTAAACACAATGTGATATTTTCGCATAATATTTGAATTAATTTTATTCCGCAATGAAATTTTTGCAACAATCTAGAGCAATTAAGAAATAATTTTCAGAATTTTAGCTGAAATCGTCAAAAACTTTTGACAATCATTTCTGACAATGATTTATTCTACCTATGCGGCAACGTAGTTACTTATTGCCGCTAACTGGAGTATTTAAAACATTTTTTGAAATATAAATGTATAGGTTAGTGATTTTCGTAAAATATAATAAGGTGTTTCCGCTAATAAAAATAATTAAACTACAAGCAGAACTAATTTGAATTTTCGCAATACTGAATCGAATGTTCGGGTGGATATATTACACTCGCTCAAAGAAATTTAAAAGAAATACTTCTGGGAAGCCAAAGATAGAAAGCAATCAATCTGTTAATTAAACTCCTAAAATCGTAATATTTTATATTTTATCTAAATCATTATTTTATCTTGCCTGCTCGACTAATAATTCCAGAATCGAGGATTTTGTTTCAGTGTTTTCCAAATTGTTTAATTTTGTGGATTCGTGTCAAATTCATAAATGCGAAATTCATTTAATAATGTCAATAATGTTGATGATAATTGTAATAATAATAATAATAATAAGCCAGCAAAATTAAGAAATTCGTTAATCTTAGAATATATTCTTTAAAAAACTGAAGTATAAATGCAATTGAATCTGTGGCATACTTTGTAATGAGCAATGAAATTACCATTACGTCAGTTGACAAAATACGCAGGGGTGATGGAATCAACATAGGCTGTTGCTAAGTCTTTTTCCGCATAGGAATAAAATCATGATTAAACTGATTTAACTTTGCTTCTGAGGTGTTTTATCGATTTATTTACAGTGTGTTCTACAATCACAAGAAATCAATAGTCAAATTGTACAAATAAGTTTATCGACACCATAAGAAATCATGACATTAAATTAAGACATATTCCTCTTGCTACATTTGAATTATAAAATTTCTGTTACAGTCTACACAAATGCCCATGCAGAATATTTAATTAATGATCCTATATTAACTGTTAAATACTGTGTGCTGCGAAGAACTAATATATGTGCAAGTATGTATCAGGTGTTGCGAACCTAGTAACAAATTAGTTCAGCTGTGACAGAAGGATAAACCAAAGACAGCATGAACGGAAAGTATAATCTCATGCACATTCGTTTCGTGCTTACTGGCGACTCATCAGTAGGAGCCGGTATTACGCCCTTTAACCACTGTATATTTGGTAGAAGAATGTGGAATAATAGGACGGTACAATCTCCTAGACGAATGTGTAAACCTGTAATAGTGAAGCTAACATAATCTAAAGTCAACGACAATGCGACTTCAATGCTAACTCACACTATATAATATATATACCGAGTCTGAAAAGGATACTAACACTATGGCTATTGTGTCAGTAACCGATACCATCATTACAGTACCGAAAAGGTACATTGTAATAACATGATGTGTATCAAGGTATACTGTAGTTCACCGAAATTGAGAAATAGAACTATTTCTGAACACCTGTTACTCCAGTAAATCCATACACTTTGGCCTTAATCGATATCAGTTTCACAGTAAACATGACATCATTTAATTCAATGTATAACAGTTAAATACTTTTTGTTGCGAAGAAATAATATATATGCAAGTATGAATCAGGTGTTGCGAACCTAGTAACAAATTAGTTTTGTTGTGACCAGCAGGATAAACCAAAGGCAGCATGAACGGAAAGTATAATCTCAGGCACATTCGTTTCGTGCTTACTGGCGACTCATCAGTAGGAGCCGGTATTACGCCCTTTAACCACTATATATTTGGGTGAAGAATGTGGGATAATAGGACGGTACAATCTCCTAGACGAATGTGTAAACCTGCAGTAGTGAAGCTAACATCGTATAGTCTCGACAATGCGACTTCAACGCTAACTCACACTATATAATATATATACCGAGTCTGTAAAGGATACTAACACTATGGCTATTGTGTTAGTAACCGATACCAACATTATAGTACCAAAAGGTACATGGTACTAACACTATGTTTCCGAGTCGGTACATGGTACCAACATGATGGATATCAATTTATGCTATAGTTCACCGAAATTGAGAATTACAACAATTTCTGAACACCTGTTACTCCAGTAAATCCATACACTCTGGCCTTGATCGATATCAGTTATCACATTTCGCGGTAAGCATGACATCATTCAATTCAATATATAACAGTTAAATACTGTTTTTTGCGAAGAACTAATATATATGCAAGTATGTATTAGGTGTTGCGAACCTAGTAAGCACGAAACGAATGTGCATGAGATTATACTTTCCGTTCATGCTGCCTTTGGTTTATCCTTCTGGTCACAACTGAACTAATTTGTTACTAGGTTCGCAACAACTAATACATACTTGCATATATATATATTAGTTCTCCGCAACAAACAGTATTTAACTTATTACAGTTAAATACTGTTTGTTGCGAAGAACTAATATATATGCAAGTATGTATTAGGTTTTGCGAACCTAGTAACAAATTAGTTCAGTTGTGACCAGAAGGATAAACCAAAGGCAGCATGAACGGAAAGTATAATCTCATGCACATTCGTTTCGTGCTTACTGGCGACTCATCAGTAGGAGCCGGTATTACGCCCTTAACCACTATATATTTGGTAGAAGAATGTGGAATAATAGGACGGTACAATCTCCTAGACGAATGTGTAAACCTGTAATAGTGAAGCTAACATAATCTAAAGTCAACGACAATACGACTTCAATGCTAACTCACACTATATAATATATATACCGAGTCTGTAAAGGATACTAACACTATGGCTATTGTGTTAGTAACTGATACCTTTTTGAAATCGATGAGTACCGGATACTAACACTATGGTTTCCGAGTCGGTACATGATACCAACCTGATGGATATAAATTTATGCTAAAGTTCACCCAAATTGAGAATTACAACAATTTCCGAACACCTGTTACTCCAGTTAAACCATACACTCTGGCCTTCATCGATATCAGTTATCACATTTCGCGGTAAGCATGACATCATTCAATTCAATATATTACTGTTAAATACTGTTTGTTGCGAAGAGCTAATATATATGCAAGTATGTATTAGGTTTTGCGAACCTAGTAACAAATTAGTTCAGTTGTGACCAGAAGGATAAACCAAAGGCAGCATGAACGGAAAGTATAATCTCATGCACATTCGTTTCGTGCTTACTAGGTTCGCAAAACCTAATACTAGTATTTATAATGAAATATTAGGCTACTTATAAATAGAAGTAGTATAGCTTAAATGTACATTATAAATTCAAAAAAAAGTTTGTGCGGCCGATTTTGTATTCTGTTATGAATAACTAATTCGATGCAATAATTAATTGCGCTATAATAGATAACAATTTTGAATCAAGTTTCGACTTGAAGGTCAGCCTAATCCTCGTTGTATTTAAGTCCAATGTCGTCGAACAGCATAACAAAACTACGCATCGCATCGCGACGCGTTTCGACCTTCATGATCATCATCAGAAGTACGACGGCAAACTGCAGCGAGGATCAAACCGCATTACATATATATGGAAAGCAAAATTAGATATGCGGATCTCACCTCTAGTAGTCTTGCATACATTGTACGTGACTGAAAATGTCGGCTGCACAATTTCTATGTAGTCACGAACATTAACTGTTTGTAGCTTTCGCCACACACATATATAGACAATACAATTAAACAATAATTGATTGCACGGGTGGTGGTAACAATTCTTTAAATCAAGTTTGCGAGCTTGATGTAAACACCAATCTCGTTGTATTTAACCAGTCGTCGAACATTATAACAAAACTACCGCCAGTCGCAACGCACTGATGCGTTTCGACCTTCCATGATCATCATCTGAGTACGAAGGTAAACTGACTAGCGAGAATCAAACCGCATTGAATATATATGGTAATCAAAGTTAGATCTGCGGCGCTCACTTCTAGGAGTCTCGCATACATTGAATTTGATTGGAAATGTCGGCTGCACAATTTCTATGCAGTCACGAACATTAGCTGTTTTTAGCTTTCACCACACACATATATATATAGACAATACAATTAAACAATAATTGATTGCGCAAGTGGTGATTTGTAAACAACTGTTATGAAAGCCAACTTTATTATTTTTTTGTTGTAACCCTTTTAAGCATCCTGTCATTGAGGAGTAAGAGCCAAAACTAAGGATGTTGCTTACCTTAACGCAGACTTGGTCATAATGGCTTTGGATAGAGATTTAAGTTGCCTTTCTTAATGAGGTATCTAGATAAATATAGTCAAAGTAACTAGGTACTTTGTTTCATAAATCTATCTATTAATTTGTGTGCCTAACGTATTATTTTGCCGTTATTAAAAAAATTTCCTGATTTTTTAATTTCTCTTCTTATGGTCTTATGTCAGTGAAGTATTATTTACTAAGTGCTTTTGGATTGCTGTGTATGCTGATGAAAATGATGACAATGATGATGGCGATAATGGTGATTATGATAATGATGATCATAATGATTATGATGATAAAGGAAATAGTAGGAAATCACTTTTTATTTATTCGTCTTATTCATTGTGCTACTTAATCGACGTCAACATATATTTGAACCCACATATTAATACCTCTTAAGATACTAGAATTCAAGTTATATCTTGAACGGTGAATAAAATATTAAATCTACCTTTTTTGAAGATGTTAGGCACAATACAAATTACACAAATGTAAATTTTGTTCATATTTACTACGGTTAATAGGAAACCGGCCGACTGCATCAGCGGAATGAAAAATAATTTAAAGAATTCAGTAGGACAGTGAGGTCATCTAGAATCAAAGAGAAAATTATTTCGTGAGCTTTCATTTTATTCCTGACTTTACATCAAGTTTGCCAGCTACCAGTGATAGATTAATTGTATTACCTATATACATGTGGCGAAAGCTGAAAAAAATTACTGTTTGTGACTGCAGAGAAATTGTGTAGCCGATCTTTTCAGTCACGTACAATGTATGCGAGACTACTAGAGGTGAGAGACGCGTATCTGATTTTCCTTTCCTTATATATTCATTGCGGTTTGGTCCCCGTTAGTCAGTTTGCCGTCTTACTCTTATGAAGATCATGGAAGGTCGAAACGTATCAGAAAGTGTGTCTGACGGTAATTTCGGTGTTGTGCGACTACTGGTTAAATACAATGGGATTGTTGTTTACTTCAAGCTCGCAAACATGATTTAAAGGACTGTTACCACCACCCGCACAATCAATGATTGTTTTACTGTTCTAATCATTAGTCCACTGAATGTATATTTATGGAGGGCATTTATAAATATGTGGTAATTAATGACCGGAACCATTTAAGAGTGCTCCTTTTAATTATATAGAATGGAAAGCCATGCCAATCATTGTACAAATACGATAGGCGGATTCAACGGAATTTATAGATAACAGAGTATAAGAAACAAAGCGGAGACAGGCATCTTTAATAAGTATTTCAAATTTAACTATTTGACAATTATATACATATCTGGAATAATTTTGCGGATCTTTCCATTAACATCAGTATTATCAATTGTTATGTTATATTTAAATTAACCATGTCAACTGTCCTCTTCATTACTGTGCTCATTATAGTCTCCGTGTAATAGAAAAACTCAATATTAAATTAGCTCAGATTCATAATGCAAATTCTTTTATCAATTAGTTTCTGTTCATATTTATGTACATTTATTTTAATGAAGCAAATTAATATATAATTAATTAATTAATTATATATTTTTTTCTTATTAGAAAAAACAATAACTAAGTGGAAAACGGTCTTTATTTCGAGAAAGATAAACTTCACTTTACCATTGTTTGCGGCAGAGAACTAATATATATTCAAGTATGTTTTAGGTGTTGCGCACCTAGTAACAAATAACTTCGAATATAACTATATGGATTAACCAAAGACAGCATGAACGGAAAGTATAATCTCATGCACATTCGTTTCGTGCTCACTGGCGGCTCATCAGTAGGAGCCGGTATTACGCTCTATAACCGCTATATATTTGGGTGAAGAATGTGGGATAATAGGACGGTACAATCTCCTAGACGAATGTGTAAACCTGCAATAGTGAATCTAACATCATATAAAGTCTTCGACAATGCGACTTCAACGTTAACTCACACTATATAATATATATACCGAGTTTGTAAAGGATACTAACACTATGGCTATTGTGTCAGTAACCGATACCATCATTACAGTACCGAAAATGTAGATGGTACCAAAACAATGGATTTCAACGTATGATAAAGTTCACCAACAAATTGAGATTTACAACTATTTCTGAACATCTGTTACTCCAGAAAATCAACTTATTTTGTAACATGTACACTTTCGGTGCCATAATGTTGGTATCGCGTATTGACACAATAGCTATAGTGTTTGTACAATTTATAGACTTGGTATAGAAATTACATATAGTGAGATGGATTTGAATTCGCACTGTCGAAGACTTTATATGAAGTAAGCTTCACTAATGCAGCTTTACACATTCGTACAGGGGTTTGTACAGTTCTATTTTCCCACAATCCCCACCAAAATAAGCACGAAACGTATGTGCACGAGATAATAATTTCCGTTCATGCTGCCTTTGGTTTATCCTTTTGGTAATATTTAAACTAATTTGTTACTATGTGCACAACACCTAATATACAATTGCCAAACGTTTTTACTAACATAAATTAGACTAGTGCCTGCTGTGTTACATTTCTATGGATTTTAATAAAATATTTTTTTAACGTGAACAATAACTCGGTGGATTTAATTAATTTCTCCTTCTTTAAATCGCCTTTACAAAATTAAAAGTGAACAAAAGTATTCCTACTTTTCGATTTTATTTTTAAATCAGCAAGCATGATTTTAATAATTCTAATATATGTACCCAGATGTACAAATTTTATTTATAAATGTTAATTAAAACAAAATTCATAACAATTAAACAATGGTCTAATATTTTTTAAATACAAAAAAAATATTTAACCTTTAATTTCACTCATTAAAAATTCATTTTAGTCTGAAATTTCCAGAAAAACAACGAAGAATTTAAATGCCTATGTCAGTAAGTTATTTTACATAATTATTTGTAAAATTCTACTCATTGAGTTAATATTATATGACAATAAATTATTCATAGACATACGCAACGAAAAATTGACTGGGGTTTTTTACTTATCACCACTCAGAAGTCTCTTAAAAAATATCTTACATAAGCCGCCTAAAATTTTACTCATGTAAATATTTCAGGAAATTAGTTATACGACTCATAATAACGTTTCCAAAAATGAGATTTATTCAATCTTACATCATAGCATTTTAAAATTATACAAATAACTTATATTAGTATAAGTTCACAATGAAAAATTAATGTTACACGCTTCAATACTTAATGTGGGCTATTGTGAAAGCGTGGAATGCACGGCGAATTTGAAGCGTATTCCAAACATTCTCAATAAAATTAACATAATTCAAACTTAAGATCTTGCTGTAAGTACCAATCCCATTTTTCATTAAAAATGAAGAATTGGAAAGTATCGAAAAGTGATTCATTCAGTAGACTGGTTTCGTCTTTATTAAAAACTTGTCACATACTGTCTAGAATTGGCTGCGAATAGAGTCCGAACCTGAGCACGCCTGCTTCCAAATCTGTTTATCTAAACACTGAGCCACCATGTTACACTCTACACACAATTTTCATTTAGTCATTCCCTTAGGTTGAGCCCATGTGGCATCCATTCAAACCTAAATTTCCAAATAACCGCACCCAGTCTGTCATTATAGAACAGACACCACGCCACCCGGAGAAGTCTTATCGCATTAAACATTTATATAATTAAACGAAAATCGGTTGCGCGGACGATAATAACAAATAATTAAATTAAGGTTTCGATCTTAATATAAGCACCTACCCCATTATGTACAAATATTTGTCAGTGTAAACGAAGCACTGTATAACGTATAAAAGACAATTCATCCAGTAGAACGGATGTGCCATTTTACATAATATAATGCGAGCCTGCAAAGTTTAAAAGCCCAATGGTATATGAGATACCTAGCCTGTACAAGAAATCAACACAATATACCTCGAAATATCGAATCCATAACGGATAACAAAGTAATAGTTTGCAAATATACCTGAACCATGTTTTTCGTTAGATCCGTACACTCTGGTCTTGATCGACATCAGATATCATATTTCGTGGTAATCATGACATAATTCAATTAAATAAATAGTAGTTCACTATTGCTTTTTACGGAAAAATTAGTATATATGCAGTTTTGTATTATGTATTTCGAACTCAGTAACAAATTAGTGCAAATAAGTTCAGAATAATATACGAAAATCAGCATCAACTAAGGGTAAATTCACAAAAGCACATGTATTTTGAGCTTTCTGACGTGTGATCAATAGGTTCCAGCACTTTTATCAAAATCCCAACTGTATATAAGTAAGATATATGGGACCTTTGGAAGTTGCAATCTCGTATTTTTCTACGCTGAATGATGATACTTTTATGACGAATATGGATTTTCTGGGCTAGCAGTTGTTTAGAATTGGCCATTTTGTCAATTTTAGCTTAAAAAAAGCCGATTTCCAAAACCGTTATTGATACGTTTAACAGGTTCGGTAAATATTTTATGGAGTTAGCTGGCTTTTAAAGAGCGTTGCCCATGAATTTATATGAAGTTTGCTCAATTACTACTTGACTACTTATACGTAGAGAAGATTGCATCGATCAATTACCCAAAATTTCTGTACCAAATACGTATTTAAATATGGGTTTATTACTAGCTCTACTGTTTAGTCGTCAGCATGCAAGAAACACTTGTATAATAGATTATATTTTTCGTTCTGACTTTGGTATATGCTTTGGTCCTTTTTGAACTAACTTGTTACTAGGTACACATTACCTAAAACATAGATGCATACGTATCAAATCTACAAAATTAAAAATCTATAACTACTATAATAACGCTAAAATTCCTCATTCAGCACAATAAAATACTTCTAACTGACAATATTAGACAAAGTAAATTTTCACAAGACCTTGCAGAATAGTTCAATATTTCTATAATGAATGGTGGAACCAGAATTTACCCACTGGAAAATAGGTTAAAAACTTAACTCATTAATGTAATCAGGTTTATAAGTTTAGATAGCTAGTCATTTGATATTTCGTACCAGTAAGGAATCTTTAAAAGAAACAACTTACCAAACAGTCAGTATTCAACAGTATATTGAATGATTTTAAGGTGATGCGTGAGTGCTCAAAAACTTCTATCATAATCAAACTTATCAATAAAAAGGAAAGTAAAAGAATAGTTAGAACAACAAAACAGTGAACATCGTTGAGAAATAGCCAATCTTCAACAAAGCATTACCACACTGATTAATACTATGAACAAAAATAAAAATATATTTAAGCATTTTTGAACTGAAGAAATAGTTGAAACTTCAATTAGAGCAACAGGTGTTATCGGATAAAAAACAAAAAACGACATTTGGTTTAACGAAATTAAAGACAGCTTGGAGCTTGAATGTTTTTTTCTAAAGAAAGCAAGGAGACTTTTACCTGGATCAACAAAGAGATACAGGTGGTCTCATACAACATGTCTGCCATAGCGATATTTTCTTGAAGGACTAAAATGTTAAAATATGTAAGTTTTGAATTGGCGGTGATAAATGAATACTGAAAAGATTTAGTATGATGCTATGCTTCAAATCATGCTAGATAAATTTAAAAAATGTCTCCAAATACCACAAAGATTAATTCATTTAGCAAAACTATAATATTTAGCGAGAAGAAAATTTTGCATTAAAAAATTTACAGATGGCAGAATCGTCATGTATTTGTCTCATTTTGATTCAAAATTAAATCGGTGAATCTATGTTGTCTATGAGAATATGATTACGTCGTCCTTTAACTCAAATTGCATTTAATCGTCATAAAATTTGAGCAAACAATTGACATTTAAAAGAAGGAAACATAACCGATTCACGAAGTTAAACAAACTAAAAAAAGTAAAATTTGAGACAATCTTATGTATTAATAACCAGATTAAGTTTTTTTTTAAATCAGCAATATCCTTTGGATGAAATCGTGTCTCCTAATATTATTTATTCTTTTTTTGCGCGAATAGTTGCAGTCTAGGTAGCATGTATTTTATTGTGTATGGTTTTATAATTATTTTTGCCGAATCACATATGCATGACTACACTGAAGATTTTAATCATTCTAATAACCAATGCATAGCAATTGGTCAAGATAAAATGATCAGTAGAGAAGGGCGAGTGGTTTTTTTTTAAATTGAGATTCGTTTTGAAGATTTGATAATAAGTCAGATCACATTTTCATTTTTCAATTTAAATCTTGATTATTTGTGCTTTGTGCACTGGTCAGTTCTGATAAAATGAATTTATTGCCTGATCAGTGTTTTGACTAACACAGGCTGAATTCCAACTGTTTTGTTTCTTGAAAATATATCTATGACCATTGGCGGCCATAAAAAAACTAATGAAGTGTGTGATATTTCCTCTTGTCATATCATTTAAACTTCAGTCTGACCTTTCACTAGGTTGCTACGTGACTCGTGTGTGTGTGTGTTTTTCCATGACTGTTATGTTCATCCAACTTAAGTGAAACTTGAGAGTTGAGTATAAATCTACCATTTACATTCATTAGACTATTTGTTTTATAGTCACCATGTGAAATGACGAAAGTGAGTTCGCCCTCACATTACGGGGTGAGGAGTCCAATAAATTAGATACACTCTCCATAATAGCATGCCGTTATAACTGATGAATGTGGAAATTAGTGTGAAATTTCACTCATACTATTCAAGTTGTACATATTACTAACTTTTTAATATAAGTTGTTGTCATATCACTAAAACGGCGCGTGACACGCTTTGTATGTATGCGAGTATAAATAAAAAAACTTGAATTCAACCCGTGATAGTCACAACACAAACCCGGTAATTTTGAAAAATGCATTTTCGATTTTTTTTCATTCGTTTAAAAAACGACATGGTGTTGTACTATTTAACGGATGTTCGTTAATTATTTAACTGGAACGGATTTAATTTTGTTAAATAAGAACATACTGATTTGAGTTTATTCAATTAACAAATGTCGACAATGGGAAAAAATTCTCCGGATTGGATTTCGTGACGATGCTTCAAAGTTAAAAAATTATTTTTATGTAATAGAATTTCTTTGGTGGTCTTCATTTGCACAGTCTATATTTATTTTGTACCGACCTTGGATAAATTTTATTTAAGTTGATCTGTAAAACCTGTTAAATGTTCGGCTTCCATTTGCAAATCTAGACTAATTACTATATTCAGTCGTAAAATAATTCCTTTCGGTCAGATGAAATATCTTTCTAATCAATTATTATTATATTTCTAAGGTTGTTAGTAAAGAAGACAAAATGCAAGATTTCGGAAGAGTTTTTTACGAGCATTATTCTTTTAATAATATATGAAGTTCATGCGTATAGTATTTTAAACTGTGATCATAATATAATTGAATATGAATGGGACTGGCATGCAACACAAAGGATTGTCTTCAAAGCAAAGAACACAAATACAGATTATTAAATGCTTATTAAAAATTATTAACTAAAGTTTTATATGACGACAAGTTCTAATAACACATCTCGAAATATGGACTTTATCTATAGAATGTTGAGAGTAACGATGGTGAAGTAAATCGATCATAATTGTACATGAAATATAAATAAATATATGCGGCAAATAATTCATTACGGCAGAGTTTGAGCTAATTTAAAATAACCAGAAATAAGAAATTACAGAAAATATTTATGAAAGAACATGAAATTGTAGATCAAACGAAGACCAATTTCAGTGCCATAAAGTAAGCTGAAATTTATTTTGCGATCCATGTCGCGAGCTCAACTACTACGACAATGAGTTCAAGAATTTTCACCAATTTAATTTGTACATTTCATTTTGGTTGCAAATTTTGCTTGCAAATTCGATAAGCAATGATAAAAATTCGTTTAAATTAGATATAAGAATGAATAAATTAAAAAAAAGAAAAAACTAATTAGTAAATGAAAGCTTGTAATTTCTGGCCCATTTTATAGGCATTTTGCATAATTAATTATTTCGAGTAATTTATCACAACTCAAATTCAGCCGTAATTAATCACATTCGGTACATATACATTTATAGACAATTTTAAAGTTATCGCTCATTTAATGTGATACCGTTACTTTCAAAATAGTGGCGCATAGTTCAACACGCTCTGGATAAAACTGAGGCTCTTAAATGTGTTGTTTTGGAACTATTGCTTTGTTCACTTTCAGTTAGCTTTGTTTTTTTTTAGAATAGAATATCTTTATTTGGATTCAAACCACACATATTCCATCAAATAATAAAATTGGAAATTGTACAATATATATTAAAAAAATTATCACATCACAATAATTGTGCAATTAATCTCATGTAGATAGGTATATCTCACTAGTTGTACAATACAATATATCAATATCAGAAAGTTCGACTGAAAAGAATAATATATACATCATCAAATTAGGAACAATTAAGGTATAATTCGAGTGTAACATTATGCAAAAATTGAGAACCATGACTAGCAATTGATTGTATGTAATGTTAACTAATTTGAAGAAATAGTGCATAACATTTCAATTATAATAATACAAAACTTGGAAATAAAAATCTCAAGAAAATCTGTTTCCGATAACAATTATCCTTGTCTTTTATTCAACCATGAGAAAGTATTATCATAATCAAAAAAATAAAAAATATCAGCAGGATTGCAGACTTTTTCAAGTTCAGTAGATAAAGTTTTAAAAGACATCTTAGATGGAGGCATTTCTCTAAGCCCCTTCGGCAATTGGTCATAAATTTTGTAGATTTTCGAGAAAGAGAATAACTTGCTCGCTACATTCCCCACCAAAGGAGGAGATATTGCCAAATGTCCAGATCTAGTTCCAACTTCATGACTCTTTCTTATCGGAGTCATATAGGCACCAGTCCACTAGTTCAAATGGAAAACTTTTATACAATAACACATCCTCCGAAACCACAGAGATTGCAATGACACAAACTGTAATCTAGAGGCGTATATAGTGCAAGAAATAGGACTAATATGTTTCACAACCTTTCTTTGTACAGCTTCTATCTTATTAGACAAACCCTTTTTAATGGATTCCAAGTAGCGACAGCATATTCTAGTACCGGTCTAATCCATATTATATACATTTGAAGTTTTATATCATTTGATAAGATATTTCGATTTATTAGTGCCCATCTTTTCTTGGCACTGCCTACTATACTTTCAATATGTCTCTCAGCAGAAGCTGTACATTGAATAGCTATGCCTAAATCCTTAATTTCTTGCATAAGTTTAATCTCAAACACATCATTAATAACAGCATCATGAAAATAAACATAATGAAAGTTTGTTCTGTTCCCTATTTTTAAAGCTTTCGTCTTTTTATTGTTTATTCTCAGCCCTAGTGTAATCAAATATTTACTCAAATCATACAAATCTAATGTCACATTATTTTTGGAGAATTCGACATTCTTTGGATCAATTGGGAAGATTATTTTTAAATCATCAGCGAATTTGCAAACTCGACCGTTAAGGATCTTAGTTTCCAAATTTGCAAATACAATTTTAAATAAAATTGGCCCCAAGCTTGATCCCTGTGGAACTCCACTCGTTACTCGTTTCGATTTTGATATCAAATCGTTTACTTGAATACTCATTCGTCGATTATATAGATAGTATTTAAGTAATCTAAAAATATTCGGATCAATATTCAACAAACTAATCGCATTCAAAATAGCATCAAAAGATATAGAGTCAAAAGCTTTTGAGATATCTATAAATACAATTAATGCATCTAACTTATTCTCGTCTAATGTGATTACATGTTTCCACATGGAAAGCATATTAGTAGTTGTCGATCTACCTTTCGTAAAGCCATGTTGACATAAGTCAAAATCAGCCGGTAACATACGTTCTAAATGATCTAGTATCAATCGTTCTATTATCTTCAAAAACGAAGGGATAATAGAGATTAATCTATAATCACTGGCGCACGTTGGCTTACTAACTTTTGGCAACGGCTTTGCTACTATCGTTAATATATCGATTGGTAATTTCCCATTCTTCAAAATTCTATTTATAAAGTTGCAGAGCACATTCCTAAATGTTAAGGGTAATTGAATCAGATTATCAATCGAAATTTTTTTTTAACAAGGGAAGCTCGAAGCCTCCCCACTAACAAAAACTACGCGCCCGAGCGAAGCCGATTAGGCCCCGTCGCGGGCTTCAACCCAACGGAGTGCAGTGTTGGGCCTCCACCCGGGGTTAGAGCATTTCTGATCACCCTGAACCCGACGCCAGGTAAGTGTTTTGTTTTCACAGGTTATTCGTATTGATTTTTCGTTACTACCTGATGATCAATGTTGTTTCATATACATTACACGTTCACTGTAGTATCATTTCATCGATATTAAATTATGTTTACACTAATAAATACTTTTCACTTGAACAAGTACGTTAATTTGGAGCACAATTGAAATTCTATTTGTTGTACAACAAACTCAGCTGCAAACCATTTTTAAATTGGGCTCTTCGTCAAACAATTACTTAGATCAAGTGTGCCAGCTTCAGATAAACACTATTCCAATTGTATCTAACCGCTCAGACATGGCAAAATTAACGTCAGTCGTACTTACTGCCACGTTTCAACTTTCCATAATCATCATCGGGACACAACGGCAAGCAGACTAATGAGGACGAACAGCAATACATCTATGAGGTATTAAATATCAGATGAGTGGGTACTGTCCCTAGTAATATTCTACTTGACTGCAAATGTTGGCTGCACAATTTCTATGCAGTCAAAGGCCTTAGCCACATGTTGATGTCGATTGAATCATCAAACGAGTTTCGGAATCAGATTTCGTGAGTACTTTAGAAAAAAAATAATGAAACCTAAACTGAATCTACATTGAAGTTAAATTAATGCCAAAAAGATAGAATATTTTGCAAATGGCGCCAGTAAGGTCTTATGAAACCCAGACAAAAATGATTTGAACTCTATAGAAGCATTTTAGAAATTTCTTCATTCTTCTACCTAATCATTTATTAAATCTGTGTTCCAGCTTTGATGCTTACTTTATGTGGGCAATACAATTTAAACAATAATTGATTGCGTGGTTGGTGGTAACAATTCTTTAAATCAAGGTTGCGAGCTTGAAGTAAACACCAATACCATTGTATTTAACCAGTCGTCGAACAACATAACAAAACTACCGCCAGCTGCAACGCACTGACGCGTTTCGACCTTCCATGATCATCATCAGAGTACGACGGCAAACTGACTATCGAGGAGCAAACCACATCGAATATATATGGAAATCAAATTTAGATATGCGGCTCTCACCTCTAGCAGTCTCGCATACATTGAACTGGACTGGAAATGTCGGCTGCACAATTTCTATGCAGTCACGAACATTAACTGTTTGCGGCTTTCGCCACATAAACATATATAGGCAATACAATTTAACAATAATTGATTGCGCGGGTGGTGGTAACAATTCTTTAAATCAAGTTTGCGAGCTTGAAGTAAACACCAATACCATTGTATTTAACCAGTCGTCGAACAACATAACAAAACTACCGCCAGTCGCAACGCACTGACGTGTTTCGAACTTTCATGATCATCATTAGAGTACGACGGCTAACTGACTAGCGAGGTATTGCCTATATCTTTCTTTGTGGCGAAAGCTGCAAGCAGTTAATGTTCGTGACTGCATAGAAATTGTGCAGCTGACATTTCCAGTCAAGTACAATGTATGCGAGACTACTAGAGATGAGAGCTGCATATCTAATTTTGCTTTCCATGTATGTTCAATGTAGTTTAATCTTCGCTAGTCAATTTGACGTCGTACTCTGATGATAATCATGAAAGGTCGAAACGCGTCAGTGCGTGCGACTGGCGGTAGTTGTGCTACGTTGTTCGACAACTGGTTAAATACAATGGGATTGGTGTTTACTTCAAGCTCGCAAACTTGGTTTACTTTATGTGCTGCATACTTTTCGTTCTTCCGAATTTGGTTAGTTTGTATATATTTTATTTCAACGTCGTTATTCTAAAGTACAATATAACTCTTATGTACATGCGTGAATTTCAATTAGAATTCAACAAAACTCTTGTCGGTTTAGCAACCATTTGGTACAAATTTATGATTTCCAAAAGTATTTGATTGAATAAATTTACATAAAAGCTAACCATCATCGTTTTGGGGGGGGGAAGTGAAACGCCAATCACGTTCGTTATTGACACGAATATGCTTCAAAATATCGTGATTGTCCACAATTGACTCAACACCTGGCTGTAAGAACTGCTACCTGGTGCTTACACGGCGGTAAATCTTGCAGATATGCGGACCAAAAGCAACAACAATCTTGTGGCCTAGAAAGAGTACTCGCTACTAACCTAAGGTTACATTGTGCGCTTTTCAAATCACCAAGTAAGTTCAATGTTCAGCCGTCATTTTTCGTATCCGCTTCTCGCCGAACTTTCCTTTTATGGTGCGCATTAGAAGGTAAAAAAAGTGTCTATCAGGAATCCTGCACAATAATATCGGGTTAATGCATATCGAAGAACGCATAATATACTCAAACGTAACAACTTTAATAGACCATCATAGGACTGCACTATTTGTAAAAACCAGGACAAATAGTCTCAGCCGTAATAATATGCAATGTTAAATAATTGCGACACATTAATGAAAATAAAACTACTACTACCTGCCTGTATTGCCTATCGTCATAACTAATATGGCCCATATATTGATTGTCAACTAAGAGTGTGATGTGCGTCCCATTGAAAAAGTTATCCGTACATGGTTATCGAAATATCTGGAAAAACCAAGATGACAGTGGATTCAAACATTTCGGTACGCAATCCTAAAATTAGGTAAATTATCTATTTCCTGTCGCGCAACATTTTTCTTTTAAATCGGTACAGTTGTAGGAGACCTTAACCTCTCTCTTGCTAACTGGTACAACTTATCATCAGAAAATCATCCGTTGCT
Organism: Eudiplozoon nipponicum; assembly: GCA_029291075.1. Lineage (NCBI taxonomy): Eukaryota > Metazoa > Platyhelminthes > Monogenea > Mazocraeidea > Diplozoidae > Eudiplozoon > Eudiplozoon nipponicum. The sequence goes on from JAQBSW010005176.1 coordinate 33,959, forward strand.
TCGGCTGTTAGCTGACAATTTGTTGAATCAAATTGCGTAATTTCCTATCCGAGGAAACACACAACTTGACTGCATCCTCTTCCAATAAAGAAGGGACCAAAATCAAATTTCGGAAGATCCTCCCTAACCTTGACCATTGCAAGGTGTCCTTCATTATCCACCCATCATCTTTTACCCAAATACTGGCGTTTCTCTAAATGGGAAGAGTTTAGCCGTATCTGCATTTTAATCGTCTGGAGATAATTAGACACCTCTAATCCAGCTTTTCTGATGACCACCTGAACTTTCTTGAACATTTATATTACATATACACTCCATCACCTGAGATTTTACATGACTGGGACACCGAGCCTAAATTGGTTCCGTGTCCCGCCAGCCATGACCGTTCAAGCAGTCATTCTTTAAAGCTAAACATCAATTAAATCAACATTGTATTTCTGCCGGCATTATTGCTTTCTTAGTTCGGAACAACTTCAACTAATGCCTCGATATTACCCCTCTTTTCCAGGAGTGGCTAAATTCGATGATCTCGCGAAGCTCAAACAACGGCATTTCGTTGATCTCCCAGATTAAGGATCTCCGCTATATATCTATCTTCCTGGCGTTCATTAGTCTTGGTCAGAATCATATATAACGTAATGTTAAAGCAAGCGAAATTTTTAACTTTTTATCTCGACTAACATTTTGCTGTCGAAATTATCTCATCCTAGCCATCTGTAGGAAAGCGCCATTGCAACTCTTGATTCAAACCCAACCACATCCCCAACATCTTTAACAGTCTATATTTTTCTAAAGCCACAAGTGTATTCAACGCACTACCCAGAGACGAAACTCTTACTCCAACGGTTAACTTCCACTTCTTTATCAAATTCTTATGCGAGAACACTGACTGGATGCGAAACTTGTTCCCCCTGCATCCGTAAGACTCTTTTTACGACAAGTCTATCTCCAGTGCCTTCACCAGTTTCTTTTCATTGTGACTCCACTTCCGGCACCACACTAGAGACTAAATATTACCAACGGTCAATTCCATTTTTACTGCTTATAGTTGTAAAATGATTTTTCCTAATTGCTCTACTAGATCTCTTCATTCGATTTCAGCTACTCTAACGGAAACTCCACAGAACAGGACGACGAGATTTGGCCGTTGCTATCTGATGCTCTTTATTCCTTGCCATCTAACAAATCTCATGTTGTTTTCCAAACTGTGGTGCTTGATGAAACAAGGTCCGCTACAATCGTGCAATTGAAGGCAGCAAATCCTGCACGGGAATACGTAAACTGATTCTACACAAACTTTTAACATAGTCGATTTTATCCTAGTCATTGAAATTCAATTTTTCATTAGGAGGAACCGTCACAAAGTTGCTGACAGCAATTTTGTATCTCAACTTCTATCAATTCCACTGCTATCATTATCGATAAATAACAGCTAGTCACTATTTCACTCACCTATACATAATCATACCTTTTTTTAAATTTTATCTTGATTTTTCAACTATCGGGCCAGATGCCTTTGCTGCCCGATACAAATTTATTAGTATTAACATATTTGATATATGTTCGCATTCCATTTACAAAAAGTGCTCCTCGTTAGAAAAGCAAACAAGGCTCCATCAACTACGCTGGCTCGGTCATGTTTTACTGATGCTCTTAATTCGTTTTCCCAACGTAGCACTATTCTCTCACCCAGCGCCATGTTGGTGTAAAAAATAAGGTGAGCAGATTGGGACACGGCAGAAACACTTAAAGACAACTACATCAAAATTGGGTAGTATAAGACCTACTCGTCTGCCAGGATGAGGTTCACGTGCGCATCGTAGTTCTTCGTTGGAAGGCCTGCGCGATATGACATCGAGTCGAGCTCACTGGCGATCTTGTTGCAGATTTCTAGCAGAATCATTTTCGTAATTATCATTTCTTGGCAGAGCATAGTTAGCTGCGAGGATTGGTTTTGTTAATGGCATGATGGTGAAAACCGCAAATAAGCTGTATTACTGTTATTTCCTTGCCTTAATGCTGACTTGACAATAACGTTGTTGCGTAGATGATTAGTTTACCTCACTTCTGTGTGTTATCTAGATGAATATAATCATAGTAACTAGGCGCGCTCTCTCTCCCTCTCTCATAAATCACACTAATAATTTGTGTGCTTAAATTGTTATCTTTATCGATAAGACATTTCTTGTTTTTGTTTCTCTTATGGTTATATGGCAGTGAAACATTAGTTGCCATTGTCTTTTTTACGAATGTGCATGATGACGATGATGCTCGCATGTCATTTATAAAATAAAACAGGTGGAACTGATTTAATGAATGACCTTTAAATATACCAGAGACCTATATATGTGTGTACTCTCGCTTTCATGTCATTGCGATTAAAGCAATTACATGTCGATCAATACTTTATAGTATATACATTTAGTGAGCAGAACAGTCTAACTTGAGACAATCGCGCAATTTGTTGAAAATACTTTCAGCGCCTATTAAAATGACCTGTTTCGCTATTAGTTTTATTCAGCGATTTATCAGGTTATTTTTTGGAATTATTATAATCAAGGTTGCGGTCAAGACCGCAACCTTGATTATAATAATTGTTATCACCACCCGCGCAACCAATGTTCGTTTTTATTTTTTGGAATGTTTGTATTTATAAGCGTAGGAACAACGTAATGGTGTGCTCAGTTTATAGGTTAGTTAAAGTTCTAGTGGATATGATATATTAGTAGCATACAAAATTCAGATGAATGGGTTTTCGGTGCATCAATGAAAGCACATGTAAACATCAGTTGTAGTGTTGCCACTGCTTCTCTGAATAAACACAAATTAGCACGAAACGAATATTACTTCCATGCATTATTGTTCCTATAAATGCAGTACAATCTCTTTCTATCGTATAAACCTACTTATATAAGGCTCTTCATCAATTTTAAACTATGGGATAACTTGTTTAATGCAATTTCCAAACATAAAATTTCATAAAGGTTTTGCTAGGAAGCATGGTTTAATTTGAAGATGCACAAAACAAATGCCACTGCATTTACTAGCCATTCCCGAGGTCTGCTAAGAAAACAGCTGCAATAAATTCAAACTCAGACCAATAAAATAATGCGAACAGGCGTTAGGTGCGACTACGCTTTCTTTTAATACCGGAAATACGCGCAGCTTAGTCTTTCACATGCACATGATCGTTTTTGCCACAATGTCAACTTTATAATAGTACACCAAGCCACGAAACAACATATGCTAATCTATTCAAGGTCTCCTGTGCATAACCAGAGTCGTCGAATTATGCAACATCGTTGCATAATAAGTGTCGATTGTCCGATATAACCGAGACACCCGTATCATGAAATATTTAAACGCATAGTCCATAAATGCATCGCTTACAAAATAGAACAAAAATGGATATATTGGATAGTCTTATAAGGTTCAATTAAACGAGCATTGGCTGGGGTGGGCGGCGATAACAATTACCTAAATCAGGCTTTCCATTTTGATATAAACACCTGACCCCTTATGTACATACATTTGCAGTTTAAACTAAATGTTTTATGGTGAAGAAAAGGCAATTCATCCAATAGACCGGTTTCGTCCTAATTGGGATATCATCACGTTCTATTCAGAATTTTCTGCGGATGGGGCTCGAAACCAATAAGGACGAAACCGGTCTACTGGATGAATTTCCTCTTCTCTATCCGCGGCAAATTCTGAGCAGTACGTGATAAGTTCTCAATAAGGACGAACCGGTGTACTGCATGAATTGCTTTTTGTTCACTATACAATACTTAGTTTATACTGAAAATGTATGTACATAGTGGGTCAGATGCTTATATCAAACTAGCAGCCTTGATTAAAGAAACCTTACCAGATGTCAATGCCGACGCGACACAAAGTGTTTGCGCAAAGATATCGTATTATATTCACAAATTAAGCTCGTCCAATGGAATGTTACTATTTGTTAATTAAAAATCGCACTTGAAGTCTAAAAAGACGGCTATTGCGCGATAGTAAAATACAAATCACCTCAACAGAATTTGCTCTAATGTAAAATTATGACCAATGCAAACTTGTGCTGGACGGAATCCGGTCTGATCTTCACTAGTGTGATTCACACGAAGCACAGAGTCGATGCCAAATAGTCGAAGCCTTGATAGAACTGAAGTTAAGCCTAGATATGGCCTTTTCATCCTACACATCCAACACTGTCTCCACTTCCACCATTACTTCCATCCTTTAAAAAGGTCAGTAATGTATCGTCTGGACCCACAGCCTTGTGACGTTGAGAAAATATGATCACATTACGCATTTCTAACTTTAACGATGGGTACAGATTGGCGTTCCATATTGTTGATACTTTCAATTTCTGAGATCGTAACTTATGCAGAAACCAAAAGTATGTCTAGCTTGATGTGTTCTGTCCACCAATCAAGCCGACACATCATATAGACTATCATGTTATTGTTGCTATCATTAATTACTATGAGTGCTAATCTCTGGTCTACTTTGCGAACAATTTGAAGTAATCAGGGGCTGTTAACAAGTGTGAACTGTTCTGTCAACTTTACGACCTGTTAACTCCAGAAACATTGAAGATCGGCTGTCGGACTGAGCTTAAGTTAGAGTCTAATAAGCTGAGCTAGCAGTTTCGAGAATCCAGTGACCTATTTTATGGGTGTTTACAATTTCAAATACGAAGGACCTGCGCAGTGAACAGTTTAGTATATCGCTATCCACGATAGCTCAAATTTTGACCACCAAACCCACTTAACTTGGATATAATAATACCTGTGATTTGTGAAAATGAAGCTGATCCAGTTTGCTAACAACAATTTGAAATGTATACTTAGCTAGCTTTCTGGCAAATGAATGTAAATCTACGATGGATGAGTGCGTTTTAAAAACGAACGATGATCCTTGATGTAGCCACACACTCTTCAAGTATGTACTACTTAAGTATAAACTATTCTGCGCGGGTATGGAACAGTCACTTGCTGAAATAAAATTCTGCGCCACCTAAGCGCACAACCCGAGCACTCCGGCTGCTCCTAATCATGACTACATTTTAATTCTTAACCGTTTTAGCAGAGAACAGAGATCAGAGGAGAAAACGCATTTGCCGTCGTCTGTATTTCATTCGATGGCAGTGTATATAGTTGTAAGAAAAATGCAACTTAAAGCAATTACTAAAACCAAGGTGAGTTTACCTCTGGCAATTGTACCTCAAAGGATTTCGCCTAGCTGCATCTGACATTTTCCTTGAGTACTTCTCGTTCATACTTGCAATACAAGGATATGCGAGCTCCACCTTGTTATTTGAAGGTCAATCCAACCAACATTTACTGCAATTTTACATATTTACTTTTCAATCTTATTTAATCTTCTATAAAATGCTCCACATATAATTAACATATACCACGTAACACTGTAATACATCGTCTGAATCTTTGTAAACTTGTATCAATTGTCTGTTATTGGGATCCACTCAAATGTTCTGAAAGCGAAAGTAATTTTGACACTTTATTAGGTGATAGGAAAATTAAGCGTAAGGTAAACAAAACTTGGATTAAAATAACTGGGGAAACGACAGTAGACATTCCAAGTTAGTTATTAGCCATTGACTCTTTCTATGAAAAATTTCCATAAAACCGAACAGTAATAAAAATCAGCAGCAGGCATTATAGAGTGCAGACAGTGATTGCCTTATTAACAGATGATATCCACCAAAATATGAGGAAAACTTGCACTGAACAGCAACTGTGATCAAACCATATCTGTTTTCAGACCGCAGCAAGTCTTTAAAGAAACGTGTCACTGCTACCGTTGGCCATAGATGACGCCATGCCTAATGGTATCCGGGATGCTAAAATGTGGGAGTACGTGAACCCACCAGTTTATCCACATTAAACAAAGCCGGAGTTAGTATTCTTTGCACCTGATATCCTGTATTCTTCCATGGGTGGTGTCTTACAAATTGGCATTCAAAAAGAAGTTTTCAGGATTGCCTAGAAAAGTGACGAATCGAACCGATTGAATATGGTTGACGAATTCAGCGTAGAACCGTACAAAACAAGATTATTTTCGAGAAAGTTACAGTTTTTTTCACAATTCAGTTTATAGCGCAGACAAATTTCGCCTCGAATAGATTTCTCTTAAGAAACGTTAATTGTCGAGAAGCTTTCGACAAGAAACGTGAATTCAATAACCCTAGTTATTTTGTATCTCAACTTAAGGGCTTGCTAAAGGTTTGTGCTCAAAAGGCCTTGATCTACGATTGTTCTAAGCTAATATTCTATGTCAGTTAGTTTAAAGGTATCGCGAGCATAAAGGTTCGACTGCAAAATATCGTAAGGTTATTGAAGTGGTCTGGCAAAATATTTTTCTCATTGCATTACCATGACTATAATGCCATTAATCTATAGCATGTAAAATAATTTTAAAAATTTTCAGTAAGTTGTCCATAGCACACTTTGACACATTTCTATTAAAGAAATAAACAAGTGTAGATTAGCAGATTATAATTTGTTGAATTAATTTACAAATATCCACAAAAAAAGAATTTACGAAGTCATCTCATATAGAGTTCGAAAGAGGTCGCCCTGGTTTTCTTTCAGCTTCCGTTCTGCATACATTTTCGAGACTTCAAATTCATTTCGCTGAAAAGCAATACGATAACATACGATTATTAACTGCATTTTAAAACAAAATATATCACACCACACATCTTTTAAAACTTATCAAACAGCCAAAACACTAGACTTAACTTTTAGCTAATAATAAATTAAGCGTCTAAATATCTTGTGTGCCATTTGAGAATTTGACAAATGTTCACCGTTTCCATTTTAGTTTTGTCTTCGATCGGGCTGAGTTTGTATTCGTCCCAATGGAAATGCGGTTCTATCACATCTTTGTTTGGGACCGATCGAAGACAAAACGGAAATGGAAATTGTGACCAATCGGACCTTTGTGAAACTGTCGGTGCAAAGCTACAACTCGCGTAACGCAAAACGCGGCATTGGAATATGTGAAGCTGGCACTCCGCAATAAAATTTCGAAAAATGTTCACTGTTCTGTTCTAAAATAAAAGCAAAAATCTTGCCCAATAAAAAGAACTAACGCAGAACTTATGCCTAAACTATCAATTTGCCTATAATATTGTCGATACTTTAAAGTCACATTCTATTTACCAAGTTGCAGAACAGCAAACCTGTTTTAGTAGCACGTACCAACACGATTCGACTTTTCATTGTCATCATCAGAGCACGTCGGTAAATTGACTGTCGAGGGTCAAACCGCAATTCATACAATACATTGGACCGTTACATATACAAGTCTTTTCAGGTCAACCAAATTTAATATGATCTGAGAGCTACTATCAGCATACTGACGAACATAGTCAATATCTGCATCTACGGGAATTTTGGTGCAAACTAACGCTACATCAAACAATGAGTAATTATAGCACAATTTTTTATTAAATGAACAGAGTTAACCGAGACGCCACCATTAATCATAGAACTTCATTACATCTTGCACGACAAATCGAAAGCAGACGAATAGTATGGAAAGGCAACGATAGCGGACCGCTGAGGTTAGCATGATGAAGTGCATTAACCTGATTCAATCACCCCATACAAAATCAAAGGTCTGTCTGAATTGGACTAATTCGCCTAACCCGTACATTTTGAAGATAATAACAATGACAGCATTTTATTCAGCACAGAACAAACTGATATCTTAGTAACTGGCTGGAGTGATAGTTTCACCTGTTATCGATGCCATAGACAAAGGCGCATTTACTCTCATTTGGAACAGATTGGCCCATAAAAATTAATGAAAATACGCGTGTGCAGATTCTTTTGAAAATTTCTTGCTGTACTAGAACACTTGAGAAACGAAGCATTTGGTTTCGTCGGCTTTATAGTATAAAAACACCTGGAAATGTCCGTCAGTTTATTAAATGTAGGAATTTCTATTTTACGGTCTTCTAGTTAAACTTTCGTAAGAATTTGCAGACAAATCTTCCCATTCTCTATCAAAATCCACTGGACGGAAGACTGATCACAGTTTATGCGTATATATATATATATATATATATATATATATATATATATTGATTGGTTCTCATTGGTCCCGTGACACTGAAGCCGTTCTTACACCGGTTGTCCAGAAATGTTTTAATGAAGATTTGCAGATTTTTTTCCGAATTTTCGGGACTCAGTGTCAACCCATTTTCATGGTTGACACCATGCTCACAGAGAAAACAACTTGTGGCAAAAGTGACATCCTCATTTAGACAGACCTATTTATATTTATTTTATTTCCTAAGGTATTTTATTGTCGATCCCAATATCCGGTCTTAATAACCATTCTTTTATACTCACATGTATACAAGAAACTACACACACACACAACCACACCTATACACGCATATGTGTACTCTAATCTAAATTGAGACGTATAGAATAAATATAAGTAAACCGTATGGATTGGCATACACGCCTATCCGTGATGTCACGAGTTTTTAAATAGCTTTTCCGGACGCGTAGAAGGATCAACAAAATTTCGCGGTATATCTAATATCATCCTGTTTTCAAATTCATTTGCCCTCATAGTGAATGCTAAAAGTATCACTTGACAAATGTTGAGCCGTCATTGATATTTCGATGAACATTACAAATTTATCAGCCGCATTTATGTTGTTAAATAAGCATTGCTAACGGAGTATCATTGTTTCACTTACTATCAGCTGAACATCCTCCGGTTTAACTTTCACCTTTTGCAGCATTTTCTCTTTTTGAACTTTGCTCTGATCGTCGTTTGCAGAGACAGCAAGTAACGAACTGGCATCAATTACTATATCCTTTTCATCCGCGTTATCTGTCACTCGTTCCAGATCTGCAGCACCTTTCTCGGCATGCGTAGTTGGCTTTTTAGACTTAATTTCCTCTTCTTCAACAAAATCGGCGCCTTCACCTTCGTCTGACATGTTTGTCTCACTTTTCTTTTAAAAAAATGCGCGAAATATTTCATAATTTGACTAAATGAATGACAGATTTTCGAATTAACCATAAATTTTAAATGAATCACGTTCGCCGTTAGACTCACATGTTTTCGCCAATTCCAGTGCTTCATAGCTAAGAATAGTATGCGGCGTGATCAGCAGAATGGCATATCTAATATGATTAAGACATAATACCAGGATGGGTTTATATATACGTGGTCGGTATAAAATAAGCATTATGGAAGTTATCAAATGTAATTACTCAACCAGAGCGGTTTCGTTTGAATTTGGCATTCACTAGTGGTTAACAAGATTGCCGCAATTGGAATTTGAACTAAAAGAGAATGAGGTTGTCTTAAAATTCATCTCCTATGCAAACTAAGCAGTACACTGCAAGACAATTATAATTAAATAACAACTTTTATTTTATTCCAATCTTTCATTTAAGTGTATTCTATTTGTTAACCCCTTTTGTGCTAGATTTCCAACCAGCTATCCTCGATCAGACAGACAGAATTGATTTAATTGAATTAATTTATATCCATTTTCGGCATAGAACTCGCATTGCATTAATTACCAAATGCAATTAATTAGTAAAGCCGGCTTCGTTCTTATTAGGCACTCGAAAGTAGCCGCAATAGTCGCTATGTCGGGGATTCGAGCCATGAGAAAATTGATTCAGATTCTTAAAATGTATTCCGTACGCCACAGAAAGAGAGACGGATAAAAAAATAATAATTAGTAAATTGCTAAAAGTTGCACAAAGTGCTCGGCTACTGTGGCGTAGAGGTTAGTTGCAAAGATCCGAATTATTTGCGTATCTGTCAAATATTGGTGAGTGTCCAATAGACGAAACCGATGCAATTTAATTTTTCTGGATATATCGAATATATAGTTTACACTGAAAACTATATACAAGAACTAAAAGCATTGTGTAAAAGAATAAACTTAAATAATAGATATCATATGTAAACGTGTATACAACCAACCTATACTGGATTCACATTTGTTAATTTTAGTCCAATAACATTTGAATGCTACTGCTATTTAACTAAAGACTTAAACAAAGACATGGTGCGAAGCCTCCAACCAAAACTGCCTAAGCAACGTCGCAATGAAGACTTGCTTTTCCGTTAAGTCATATGATGCGTCGCTGTGTAGAGGAAGATATTTTCTCCGACAAAATTAAAGTAACAGTTATTGATAAATTTAAACCACCGTGGCTGATTGAAACGAATATTATTAAAAAAGAAATTATTCGTTTTATTTCTAGAAATTTTTTTTGTTTAAATACTTTGCATTACATATGCTTTTGAATTGTGCGTAATTTGAGTTCGGTATTCCGCAACTGTTCTGGCGTGACTTTCTTTAGCAAGCAGCATCTGCTGTTTTCTACATCTTAGTGTTTACAAATCTTAATCTTCACAATATAAACCTCATAATCTTCGTGCTTTGAAGCGTGCATATTGGGAACATTCTAGAACAGATTAATAAATAATTCTGTTTTTCGCGTCTTATTTCTTTCCAGATTATTGATTCAGGATATTGTTACATAAGTACACAGTCCGTTGCCTGGAAAGTCCAATTAACATGGAAGCTAATCTTAAGTTCGAGGACACTGACAAATTAGCTCAAGATATTTTAGGCGTGAACTTAATAGATGTGGACGAGAGAAGTAGCTTATCAGACTCAAATAGGTGTATTAAGACTGAAATCGACTTCGCATCTATGGGGTTCTCATTAACTAATAGGAATGGAGCCTCTGCAGCTGTTAATTATCTTTCTACTAGTTTATTTTGCTCGATTTCGTACTACCTCATTAACGTTTAAGTAAGGATTCAGTAATTACTTGCAATAGGTTCGCAGATCATAAGCAATTTCTCTGTTTGTATTGTATAAAACCGAATAATAGTAAAACGGCATTTGAGTAGTAACAGTTCATAAATGGTTGCATTTAGCGCAGGAGCAGCACGCTTTCTGATCAATTTGAAGAAAATAATGATGTAACCTTGGCTCAAAACTCTGTTCCTGTCGACTGATGTGTACAGCTTTGAAGGTGAATTGAAATTCGTATTCGATTAATTGTGCATGCCACTGAGAGGCGATCTGTTTTATTTAACTACAACAGTTTTTATGCTTAACAAAACTAAAATCTGTATCGATGGAAACTGGGCTATAGTCACTGATCAGTTTTCTTTAGAATATGCCACCTATAAGATTATCAACAAAGGCAAATTTGATCTTATTTTATGAGGTGATTTTTTCTCTGCAATAGTTTACCATTTAATTATTTACCCCAACATATGTTTGATAAACAAGTCTTGATAAGGATTCTTCCTTATAGATGCAGGGTTAACTCTAATATGTTTTGAGTCAAACAAATCCAGTGTGCAAAATAAACAGGAAATATTATTACCTGATCTGCGTTTTGACTAATGCAGCTTTCATTGTTCCAGTAGTTTTCTTTTAACTTTATCGGTAGCCTTCGTCAGTTTGTCCATCCTCCCAAGTTGAACAAATGAAACTAATGAAGCAAGCCTTCATTAGTTTCATTTGTTAAACTTGTGAGGATAGACAAACTGAAGAAGACTATCGATAAAGTTAGCCGAAATATATTAAAGAAAGAAAACTACTGGAACAATGAAAGCTGAGTTAGTCAAAACGCAGATCAGGTAATTTCAATTAATCCAGGTTCGCAAAAACAATTTTCATTCATGAAATAAGATATCAAATGACTGTCTTCGTAGTTGTTCGAGAAAATCTAAATAGTAAGCAGAATTTTTGCAACCACATCATAAAAGCCGTGCGTTGCTCTTAGTTTTCGGTTTTGTTTTAGCTATCCATTTTTGCCAGTCTTCGCTTCAGGTGAATCGACTCCAACATTTCATGAGAAAACAGACAACACACCACATGTGAAGATGATATTAAAATAAAGTATAACCACTGGATTTGGGTATGTATAAATTGGCGTTGAAAACGAAGAAATAAACAAGATAGCCAATAAAAGTATAATATGCTGATTTCGTTCTTATTTGGCCAGAATTTCTTCAGCCAATAAAAGAATTTTAAAAATTCGATGCAATAGGTCAGCTCACGCAGAAATTTTAACATCTACCGAAGAGTGGTTGTAGCTAGGCAGCCAAACTACTAACTGCCTGGCTAAATAATCGTTATGGTAAACAAATACATAGCACTGAATACCTAAATTAATTGTCCTTATGGTAGGGCAAATGCATAATGGACGGATTGGTGAAATCAGTAGAACATTTATACGTTTAGTTATGTTCTGTTTGGTTTGAACTTTCGTACTATAGATGAACCGTTCTTTCTACTTAAAAAAACTAATTTATGAACTATAGTTGCATTAACAGACATGGCATTCTGTAAATATTAATAATCATCATCATCATCATGCCTAGCCATACAAAAGTCAAGTGAAAAAATATAAATAAAGTTTTAGACAAATTATTAGTGAGATTTACGAGAGAGAGAGAGAGAGAAAGACAGAGAAAGGATACCTAGTTACTATGAGTAAATTTATCAGGATAACTCAGAGAAATGAGGCAAACTAAACCTCTCCACGACATCATTATGGCCAAGTTAGCATTAGGGCAAGGCAAAATCAGCAATACAGCTTCCTTGCGGCTTTCACTGTATCACATCATAAAAAAACCAAACCTCGCAGCTAACTTGGCCATACTAAGAAAAAGTTACGAAGATGATTCTACTAGGCATCTGCAACATGAATAGAGTATTGAGAATTATTAGCTATGTAAGCTAACAATAATTTGTTATTATCGTCCCGAAACCTTTAATGGCCATACTTGTTTGTCTAGATTTCGTCATGGAAACTGGGAAGCAATCATTCTAGGCAAACTGAGTGAACTGTATCGACGGAAGATATAAGTAAGGCTATATGAACTAGTAGGATAAAGGGCGATTAATCGATTGGTAGTGTTTCAACAGGCTGTGATCGTTAAAATAGCGAGCCTGGCAAGATTCCTAGAATGAGGTCGCTCCGACCTTCGGAATTAGTCTCGCTTCAGTTATTTTACTGGAGAATTACAATCTCTGTTACGAATAAGATGGATCCAGCAAGGTTTCTCAGCGGTTAGAGCACTATATTCTGAAGCAGACGTGCCCAGGTTCGTATCCTGTCCACGGCAAATTCTGGACAGTACGTGAGGAGTTTCCACTAAGGACGAAACTGGTCTACTGGATGGACTGCCTTTTCCACACTATAAAATAATAAGTTTATACTGACAAATGTATGCACATAATGAATCAGGTTTTTATAACCCTGAAGAATGTTTTTTTTCGTATGCAACGGGACAGCTACTATCGCGTAAATCAAGAACCGCATTAGTGCGGACGCTAAGCAACTATAAAATGCTTTCAGCAATACATTAACCAGCGACGCTACAGACTATGCTACTAACAAATGAGCGTCTATGTAATAACTGGCAAAGCTGATTTGATATTCAAGAATTTAAGCGGAGGTGCAAGTCGCGGACTCTGTCTAGTTACACACTATGGTGTATCAGCATTCTCTGCCAATGAACGGGAGGATATAGGATTGCAACTTGATGGAACTAACAATCCAGAGTATTCCACCTTATAGTAGCATAAATATATAGCACTATCTAGGTAAACTCATCATATTTCTGTTTCGATGCCTTTTTCGGGTTGACCTTTTGGATTATAGGTGAACCGTTTTTTACATCTAATAAATCAATTCATCATATATGCTCGTCGTAACAGACGCAGCCCTCTCCAAATATACACCATTTATTGATAATTATTGTTTACAAGAGTAATACACTTAGGCTATGTGTGAAAAAATGATTCAGTCGATATTCTCGCTAAATAATTAATAAAGGACAGTATCATTTGTCTTGACTGCATCAGATAAACTGGATGGCAGTCAAAGTATTAGAATTTGGTGAACTGTAACGACAGTGGAAGGAAATGAGCTTAAATTATAGAATCCAGGTTATAAAGACGAGTCGGCTATCGGATAATGGAAGAATATTCTGTAGTTCAAAAGGCATTGATTATTAGTGTCCAATAAGGAAGAAACTAGTCTAGTAGGCGATTCGCATTTTCTCTCTTGTGCAATGTGTAAAGCATATAAGCAATTTATAAATAATTAAATACTTGAAGAATATTTTAGATCAATTTATTCACAACACACAAAACAAACCCTCGTGTTGAAAGTAACATTATCGAATAGTAAAATATATTTGGCATGGAACAGGGTTGTTTAAATAGTGCCGATCCACTAGCAATTTGGCATTAACTGAACAACTATGAATAAAATTGTCGTGGTTACGACCTACAGTTGGATTAAGCGTAAAAGTATGACTTAGTAGATTGATTTCATATGCCTCCTTATATTTATATATATATATATATATATATATATATATATATATATATATATATATATATATATATATATATATATATATATAATCATGTGTTTATACACGTTATTTTCAAAAAATAATAAAACGTGAACAATCTTCGAAATGGAACCGGAATTGACAGGAACAACCACAACACACGGAAAATGAAAGATACTTGAAAAAGAAACAATGTCTTACATTTATCGTCTTCAGTGAGACATGACAAGTGAAATATTTTACCAAATTCATTTACTAGTTAGAAGTACAAGAGCAAACGGGTACGAAACAGTACGCAGTTCCGAATAAAGTTCTTTCATTCCTTTAAAAGAAAATACAATTTTAAATATATTAAGAACTACTAAATGTATAGATATCTGGCAAAGCGTAATAGCCGACATGGACCTGCTACGTGGATACTTAAAACATTGATTTGGCAAACAGTTATATTTCTTTTGTAATTTCCTTTCTATACTCTTTTTTGTATAATGAACAATTATACCACTTTAATTCGTTTTAATTTATTTTGGCTTTAATCATGTAATTATCTTTTCCGTCTGAAATTAACATCTCTACATTATGCTCTATCAAATTGTTATTCGATCAGTGAACTTAATGGACACTTAGATGTATTTACATTGTCTTATTGTCGCGCAAAACTTTTCAGCCTCAACCCCCTCCCCATAAAGATTCATTTATTAATCCAAACCCTATTAAGCAGAAGTTGCCATTGTTATCTGCTACTCCAATTCTTACCCAAAAAATGGCGATACGAAAATTTAGTCACGAAGAACTCCAGCGATTTTGCCGGGAGATCTCCAATTCATGGCCACGTCTACTGCGCGAAGAAAAACATTTCTTCAATGAGGTTGCCAGTGGCTGCTTATTGTATCTAGTAAATATTACTTCGTTTACTGGTCACTAAATATCCTGTCTTCAAAAATGAGCTGGCTACGGGTATGCCCACGCTTGTAGATTAAAACGTTCTCAATTTAAAAATGTTACCGGTAGTAAGCGTAACACTTTCATCCCAACAACACACAAAAGACAAAGCGAAATATAGCTTGAAACAATTAAATCACAATCTTCCTTGGTCTGAACTAAGAAAGTAAAAATTATGCGAGACAGCACAATGTAGCAGAGGATCTCCGAACGATATTCAAGCATACTTCCTGTGGTTTCTACCTTTGTCAAACAAGGTCACGTTCTCCGGACGGAGCAATTGTAAGAGAAGATGATCAATAATCGTAAATAATCTTGAGAACGCTCCACGGTCAGCTCCTGTATTATTAAGCCCATCCTGTGGCGAACGGCAATCATTCGCAGCCCCTGTCGTTTCTTGCCCACTAGCTCTATTTGGCCAAGCTCATTTTTGCCAAGCTGTCGCGGCAGGCCCCGTCATATAGCAAAGATTATCAGCATGTCACCTACCCCTGTGCCCAGCGCTGCACAGTAGCCTTGCCTTGATCTAATACTTTAACTGATACTGAGGCTCATGAACCACACTCGAGGGTAAATAAGACGTTTTTCTGGTTTTTCCTGCGAGAGAACTTAGAAGCTCAGTCGGTGATCCAAATTTCGATTGTGAAAACATCTTCACAGCGTTGCTTTTTGTGCGGTTGTACTAATTCCTCATTAACATAGCTCCATCTGTACATCGATTCGAGTACTGTACATCCTACTTCGCCCAGTTTATTTATACTTTCCATAAATATTTTACAATCGTTTTTTTCTTTTTGAAAACGACCAAGAGTAATAAAACAAGTACAAGCTCTAAATCATTTCAATATAGAATTTTTCTGACACTAGTTTATTAAGCATTCTATTTAAATCAAACCTTTGGACTTGATAAAGCCAATAATCTTTTGATGTTAAATCGATCGATAAATATTTCCTTAATAAAACAATTAAACATATTATCATTCGTTTATTTGACTAAGATAGAACGAAACATAGCTAGAAACGCCGATATGTGTAAAAAACATTCCAAAAGTTTCTATTATCATGAACACATCGGCACAGTTCTAAATTAAAAAGCAAAGCCAAACGATAGGTAGATAAAACGGAGACTGACATTGTACCGAACGTGATGAAGATAATTCGTTTATTATAAACAGATACGAGAAAATCCATATTTAATATCATGTGCTGTAGTCTGGTGCAACCATTCATACAATAGAAGAAAGACTTGTAATAAGCGATGCTTTAGGCAAGGAATATGAGAACTTAAGAAGAAAAGCCACAACAATACGAAACGTCTCCATTTATGCTAGTAAACGGTTGCACCTAAACGCAGGCAGGTTAGGCGCACTGTACAAAACAAGACAATAAACTTAGACGTGGTCTTATAGCAATAATGGTATTATTAAATGTTAATAAAATCAATTAAATAAAACAGTTTATGTTAAATATTAAAATAGATTAGATATGCAGGAAATATAAAGTACTGAAAAATGCCATAAGAAACATAAAGAAAAAATAGTTGGCAATACTGCCTTCGGAGCTAAAAAGTTCATTGTAAAGGATACTGTGAGCTCATACACCATAGAATAACAACATTTTTGAACCATGATTATTCTGTAATTCTACTTATGCAACTTCCGAATAGAAGTACGCCAAGCGATCGATGCGATCTTGATAAGCATACGGATCTCTACAAGAACAAATTTATCTCTATCGATCTTAAAATGAGTTTGTTATTGAATGGTCTCCAACAAAACAAAACAACCAGTTTGAATCCACTCCGTGGATTCCTAGCACCTCCGAACTGATAAACATTTATCCTTTCTTAGATTTTCTGTATGTATTCAGCAACTTATTTCATTGCCTTCGTTTGAAATTTTTTTATCGAGTTGTACTTGATTTTTATTTGATCAATAGATATTTGTACCTGGATTTACACATATTTTCTTTGTACTAACACTTGCACTGGCTGTCTGACGTTCGAACATTTTAAAGATTTATATATTGATTCCATCAATATGAATCTGCAATCGTCATATGCTGCAAATCCTCACACAAAAGCTGGTAACAGTCATTCAGCCACGCAAACCCCAACGGCTGGCATAGTGGCTTTGTCTGTAGACATTTATATACCCACTTTGCAGGCACACTAGTTACGTCAGACCGATAATGTTCTCAATGGTGCTTGCTAGGAGGCTGTACACGCAACCTATTCATGTGGTTTTTCTATTTGTCTTCGAAAGATAAGCAGGCATTAGATATGAACGAGTTATAGGCTGATAATTTTCACCACATAAAAGATGCTTCTGCGGCCAAGCGTCGAGGAAGCGTTATAACAACCCGCAATGGAGTAATCAATAATCAGCTGTAAACATTAAAATTTCGGCCCTCTTGGTTCCGCATGGAAAAGCAAACTTGAGGCTTGGAAGCAATTTTTTAAAGCTGGTAAATGAAAAATCCCCAACCATTCAGTCTGATTTCTATTCCATTTACAAACAGGATTATTTACCCCGGGTGGACAAACTCAAAGAGAAGACTTCAATAATTAGAAACTGGCTTGGTGACGCTCCACTGTCCGCTCCAGCATCGTTCAGCCTCTCCACTCTAAAAGTCTACCACTGCACGCCTTACACGACCCGTCGCAGTTACGTTCATATGTCGCGATAGCCCCATTTTTATAGCAGTGACTATCAATGAGTGGCATATACCCGTGCCCAGTGACGTACAGCAGTACTCACAATATGATCGTGATACGAGGTACTTTTCTTATTAGGAATGGTCAGGAAAAGGTAATTTAATGTTTTTCGTAAAACATCTCTTTCGTGAGCATACACTCGGAGTGCGGAGATGCGTATTAATTACAAAATCCTTTAGCATATTAATTAATTATATATAATTGTGTTTGACAAAAGAGAAACCGACAGCGCGGTACAAGGAGTCGCAGGTACTAGTCTGATAGACTGGGAAGGAAAGATTAATCTATCAAAATCATAAAGACACACTAAGATTGGTAAAGGCTTGGTATCTTTGAGACTATAATAATGCCAGATTTTACGCAGCTGTGCATGCTGAAAAACTGTAATCTTCAAACTCGGCCAACAGGCTTACACAAACTAAACCAAAGAATAACGACATTCTATCGAAGATACAATGACAATACTTTCACGTACCAGAGAAGAGTTTTAGCCATATAGAAATATACACAAACCAATTTAACATACACTTTCTTAGCATTTTTAAAAAATAAACTTTATGCTTAAGATATCTAACAACAAGTATAAATGAGACAGTTTAAACTAATATTTCCACTTGACATACTGATTGCCAACTTAGTGGGTGATGTGTTTGGCATTGAAAAAGATTTCCGTACCCGGAAATCGAAATATTTGCAAAAATCATTATGATGACAGTGGATTCAAATATTTCGGTACGCAATCCGAAAAAATCAGGTAAATACTTTCACGTACCGGAGAATAGTTTTAGCCACAATTGTTCACACTGAACTCTTAATAATTAAAATAAAATCTACACTAAAACCATTTCCTAGCTTAGTAAATTAAATATTTTGATAGTTTAAAACGTTTTAAAATGATAGTTTTGCCTTAATTATTTTTTTGAACTCTATATTTTGACTTTCAAATATGTTAGAATATGAATTTAACTTTACCAATTTAGTGAAACTGAAATCAC
Organism: Eudiplozoon nipponicum; assembly: GCA_029291075.1. Lineage (NCBI taxonomy): Eukaryota > Metazoa > Platyhelminthes > Monogenea > Mazocraeidea > Diplozoidae > Eudiplozoon > Eudiplozoon nipponicum. Next base: position 53,021 of record JAQBSW010005176.1, read on the forward strand.
ATGTATAAAAACTCCGCCTTTGAACCTGACCTTCAATTAATCAATAAAACAATAAATGTGATAGATTATTCTTCAACATTTTTTCAAAATTAAATTCAAACTTTAAAACGCTGGATCAATGAGAACGCGCAAAATACTGTAAATAAAGATATTTCCTCCGACATAAAATTCTTACTTTTCAGGCCACTGTTTACACATTGTTTTACTATGCAAATATAGTACTAAGCAACGAAATTTCTATTGTAACGGCTTAAGAACAATTAACCAACATATTGCCTAAATGATTTCATATTCAATTTACGCGGCACCAATTAAAACAAGCGAAATTGACCATTGACCAATGATGGGCGAGCCTTCGTTTTCACACTATATAAGCACAGTGCATTTACCATGCTAGTCAGTAGTCACGTTTTATTTATACTACGCACTACGTGTAACTGCTGTCACCTGTGATACTGACTTTTCACCTACTCTAACTTTTGGAAATGCTTCACAAGCAGAGTCTCCTAGTAACGCCAATCTCGTTGCTGCACGACTAGTAAGACGGAGCAACATCTATTTATTGGATCTTTACGTGTGCCAGTTACCACAGTGTTGTCGCAGATCTACAACTAGACATTTATCAGTTTTCACACAGTCTCTCGCCGCTGATTTCAGCGCCACTAGAGAAGGAACACCAGCCAGTCAACCAGAGCCGGTTTGAAGTTTCTAGGAGTAGTTCTAGACACTGATAAACTATCTAATTTTCTCGGAGTTTGCCGGAGAACTCAAATCCAGCCCTAATAAGAGCCACTAACAGTACTAACACTCAGCCCACTTGGCACCTCATTACTTTGTAACGTAGTACGGCATTTACCTGAAGATTCACAAATTGGCGACCGCGCCAGGATACTGAGAACAATATTGTTTTCTATATTTGCAGGCGAATAAAAGCCTACAAATAATGATTTCAAAACGTGTATAAGGCTACTTTAGTTGATTCGACATCACGTCTAAAATCTTTCAGATGCACAGAACAGCAGGCATTGGCAAAGTAACATTTAAAGGCCTTTAAAAATATCAGCAGAAATGCAGACATCAAGATGTTAAGCGCTTATAAAGGCTAGAGTTTTGTTTTAATGAACAAATCATATTATTTGTAAAAGATGGAGAACATATTCAGTGAGATTACAAAATGCATGTGCGTGGATTGCATATCAGATGAAATAGACAAAGCTGAGCGGAAATTGGAACTGTAAAATTGTATATTTTGTAGTTAAACCAATTTACACAGCAATAAAAACAAACAAAACTATGATGTAAAATACCACTTTTCTATAAAAACTATACATTCACGTAACATATATTGCCTGATTTAGGAGATAACAGAAAGATAATGCAACAGTATTTTGGAAAATCTTTACTAGATTTCCACAGTTCTTTATTTTTCAGAATACAATAATTGTCTAACAGTTTTGAAAAACAATACTGGAATATTGCATGTTGGCTCAACATTTTCCTAATATTGTCAATTCAAAACTTCTTAAAACTGTTAGATAATATGGGACGCTTTATGAATAACTCAATAAACCTAAAAAAATTAAAAAATAATCGTGACCGAAACACCGTTTATGGAATAAATACACACGTAAACCGTTTGCATTTTAATGCGTTATCTATTTGACCTGCCATTCCAAGTAATTTCATCTTACAATTAGACTTGCAAATGATCGAAACAGTTATAGTATTTTCTACTTGAGCACTCAATAATTTGAACGAGATTGTGTCTGTGGGTTTTGCACGCATTATGAATGGATTTTGATTGTATATAAGGTAAATTTTAGAGACTAAAAATAGTTTACCGGCCAACTTACTACCAAAAGTTGGAATAATTTAGCGGAGTTTATTAATAAAGATCGTAATACAGAAATTCAAAAAGTCAGAATTAGACGCGATTTAAAGCTGGCTGATTTGGGATTTCATAGATCTTCCAAAGACAGTAGAAGTTTAGTCATTGCCAATCAGATAGTAAATTTATCAACGGTAAATCTTAAGAGGAATCAGTTAGAAATGAGTTTGATAGAGAGACTGTGAAAATGACACAGGTTTTCTCAAAATAATATTAAATTATATTTTTGAATTATCATTTGCTTCTGTTTATAAACACATCGAAGATAAATCTCACTAGTTTTACTGTACAATATATCAATATCAGAAAGTTCGGCTGTAAAGAGTAATAGATTCATCATCAAAAATAGGAAAAATTAAGGTATAATTTGAGTGTAACATTATGCAAAAAAATGAGAACTATGACTAGAAATTGACTGAATGTATTGTTGACTAACATGATGATATAATGCATAACATTTCAATTTTAATAATACAAAACTTGGAAATAAAAATCTCAAGAAAATCTGTTTCCGATAACAATTATCCTTGTCTTTTATTCAACCATGAGAAAGTATTATCATAATCAAAAAAATAAAAGATATCAGCAGGATTGCAGACTTTTTCAAGTTCAGTAGATAAAGTTTTAATAGACATCTTAGATGGAGGCGTTTCTCTTAGCCACTTTGGCAATTGATTATAGATTTTGTAGATTTTCGAAAAAGAGAATAACTTGCTCGCAACATTCCCCACCAAAGGAGGGGATATTGCCAAATGTCCAGATCTAGTTCCAACTTCATGACTCTTTTTTTATTGGATTCATATAGGCACCAGTCCACTGGTTCCAGTGGAAAACTTTTATGCAATAGCACATCCTCCGAAACCATAATGTTTGCAGTGATACAAACTGTAATCTAGTGGCGTATATAGTGCAGACGAATTTGTTTCACAACTTTTCTTTGTACAGCTTCTATCTTATTGGACAAATCCTTTTTTAATTGATTCCAAGTAGTGGCAGTATATTATAGTATCGGTCTAATCCATATTAAATACATTTTAAGTTTCATGTCATTCGATAAGATAATTCTAATTATTAGTGCCCATCTTTTCTTGGCACTGCCTACTATCCTTTCAATATGTCTCTCAGCAGAAGTTTTACATTGAATAGTTATGCCTAAATCCTTTATTTATTGCATAAGTTTAATCTCAAAAACATCATTAATCACAGCATCATAAAAAAATAATTACAGTCTGTTCTGTTACCTATTTTTAAAGCTCTCGTCTTTTTATTGTTTAATCTCAGCCCTAGTGTTATCAAATATCTGTTTTATTTCAGGCATCTACGTTTACGGACATTATACCGAAACGGATTAATAGGAAATTATATAAACTAAGAATTAAACGAGATAATATAATAAAGTGTAGTCTTATTAATAGTATTAAACAAATGAGGTCAGATTTCATTGATAACGAAATTAATTCATCACTGCTAATAATTCGTCAAAGATCAGAACGAATTATTTTGGCCAAAGTGAAGAGTAATCCTCGATTAGGATTTAAACTCCTCACAGATTACAGTAAATACAAGGAAAAGTTAAAGCTTATACTACCTGTGGATAAAACTGAGTCTGGATTTCTCTGTGAATTGGAGGAAGTATTTGTCAATTTGATATGCAATCCACAGAATGAGAGAACTTTTATGGAACTATCAGATCCTTTGGGAGGCCAGGAACCAGGACTTGTTATTGACAGTGATGAATTGATAAAATTGATGTTAAAAATCAAATAAAAAAAACAAAAAGATCACCTTGGTATTTCGATTGATAATCTGATTCAATTACCCTTAACATTTAGGAATGCACTCTGCAACTTTATAAATAGAATTTTGAAGGATGGGAAATTACCAATCGATATATTAACGATTGTAGCTAAGCCGTTGCCAAAAGTTAGTAAGCCAACGTGCGCCAGTGATTATAGATTAATCTCTATTATCCCTTCGTTTTTGAAGATAATAGAACGATAGATACTAGATCATTTAGAACGTATGTTACCGGCTGATTTTGACTTATGTCAACATGGCTTTACGAAAGGTAGATCGACAACTACTAATATGCTTTCCATGTGGAAACATGTAATCACATTAGACGAGAATAAGTTAGATGCATTAATTGTATTTATAGATATCTCAAAAGCTTTTGACTCTATATCTTTTGATGCTATTTTGAATGCGATTAGTTTGTTGAATATTGATCCGAATATTTTTAGATTACTTAAATACTATCTATATAATCGACGAATGAGTATTCAAGTAAACGATTTGATATCAAAATCAAAACGAGTAACGAGTGGAGTTCCACAGGGATCAAGCTTGGGGCCAATTTTATTTAAAATTGTATTAGCAAATTTGGAAACTAAGATCCTTAACGGTCGAGTTTGCAAATTCGCTGATGATTTAAAAATAATCTTCCCAATTGATCCAAAGAATGTCGAATTCTCCAAAAATAATGTGACATTAGATTTGTATGATTTGAGTAAATATTTGTTTACACTAGGGCTGAGAATAAACAATAAAAAGACGAAAGCTTTAAAAATAGGGAACAGAACAAACTTTAATTATGTTTATTTTCATGATGCTGTTATTAATGATGTGTTTGAGATTAAACTTATGCAAGAAATTAAGGATTTAGGCATAACTATTCAATGTACAGCTTCTGCTGAGAGACATATTGAAAGTATAGTAGGCAGTGCCAAGAAAAGATGGGCACTAATAAATCGAAATATCTTATCAAATGATATAAAACTTCAAATGTATATAATATGGATTAGACCGGTACTAGAATATGCTGTCGCTACTTGGAATCCATTAAAAAAGGGTTTGTCTAATAAGATAGAAGCTGTACAAAGAAAAGTTGTGAAACATATTAGTCCTATTTCTTGCACTATATACGCCTCTAGATTACAGTTTGTGTCATTGCAATCTCTGTGGTTTCGGAGGATGTGTTATTGTATAAAAGTTTTCCATTTGAACCAGTGGACTGGTGCCTATATGACTCCGATAAGAAAGAGTCATGAAGTTGGAACTAGATCTGGACATTTGGCAATATCTCCTCCTTTGGTGGGGAATGTAGCGAGCAAGTTATTCTCTTTCTTGAAAATCTACAAAATTTATAACCAATTGCCGAAGGGGCTTAGAGAAATGCCTCCATCTAAGATGTCTTTTAAAACTTTATCTACTGAACTTGAAAAAGTCTGCAATCCTGCTGATATCTTTTATTTTTTTGATTATGATAATACTTTCTCATGGTTGAATAAAAGACAAGGATAATTGTTATCGGAAACAGATTTTATTGAGATTTTTATTTCCAAGTTTTGTATTATTATAATTGAAATGTTATGCACTATATCTTCAAATTAGTTAACATTACATACAATCAATTGCTAGTCATGGTTCTCAATTTTTGCATAATGTTACACTCGAATTATACCTTAATTGTTCCTAATTTGATGATGTATATATTATTATTTTCAGTCGAACTTTCTGATATTGATATATTGTATTGTACAACTAGTGAGATATACTTATCTACATGAGATTAATTGCACAATTATTGTGATGTGATAATTATTTTTTTATATATATTGTAAATTTTCCAATTTTATTATTAGATGGAATATGTGCGGTTTGAATCCAAATAAAGATATTCTATTCTATTCTATTCTATCATACAAATCAAATGTCACATTATTTTTGGAGAATTCGACAATTTTTGGATCAATTGGGAGGATTATTTTCAATACATCAGCGAATTTGCAAACTCGACCGTTAAGGATCTTAGTTTCCAAATGTGCAAATACAATTTTAAATAAAATTGGCCCCAAACTTGATTCCTGTGGAACTCCACTTGTTACCCTTTTCGATTTAGATATCAAATCGTTTACTTGCATACTCATTCTTCGATTATATAAATAGTATTTAAGTAATCTAAAAATATTCGGATCAATGTTCAATAAATTAATCGCTTTCAAAATAGCATCAAAAGATATAAAGTCAAAAGCTTTTGAGATATCTATAAATACAATTAATGCATCTAACTTATTCTCGTCTAATGTGATTACATGTTTCCACATGGAAAGCATATTAGTAGTTGTCGATCTACCTTTTGTAAAGCCATGTTGACATAAGTCAAAATCAGCCGGTAACATACGTTCTAAATGATCTAGTATCAGTCGTTCTATTATCTTCAAAAACGAAGGGATAATAGAGATTAATCTATAATCACTGGCGCACGTTGGCTTACTAACTTTTGGCAACGGCTTAGCTACTATCGTTAATATATCGATTGGTAATTTCCCATTCTTCAAAATTCTATTTATAAAGTTGCAGAGCGCATTCATAAAATTTAAAGGTAATTGAAGCAGGTTATCAATCGAAACACCAAGGTGATCTTATTGTTCTTGTGATTTTATTTTTAACATTAATTTTACCAATGCATCACTGTCAATATCAAGTCCTGGTTCCTGGTCTCACGAAGGATCAGGTGGATCCACGATATTGCTTTCATTCTGTGGATTACATATCAAATTGCCAAATACTTCATCCAATTCACAGAGAAATTCATACTCAGTTTTATTCACAGGTAATACAAGCTTTAACTTTTCCTTATATCTACTGTAATCTGTGAGGAGTTTGTATCCTATTCTATGATTACTCTTCATTTTGGCCAAAATAATTCGTTCTGATCTTTGACGTATTATTAGCAGTGATGAATTAATTGCTTTATCAATCGAATCTCACCTCATTTTTTAAATACTATTGATAAGACTACATTTCATGATATTATCTCGTTTAATTCTTAGTTTATATAATTTCCTATTGATTCGTTTCGGTATATTATCTGTAAACGTAGATGTCTGAAATATAACAGATAATAACGATGAACCAGAAGAAACAAATTCGTCAGTGTTCATGGTATAAAAAATTTCATAACCAAACAGTACGTTTAACTCTCTAAAAAGATTCCAGCTGATTCTGGAGTACGGGCTTTTTGCTAATGAAAGAAATCTTTCGTGGTAGCTATCTAGTTCGTGATGCTGTACCATTCCTACATATACCTGGTAGCTGCTGTTGAGATCCGTGCTTATGATTAGTCCCCGACCTTTTCCGATGGGTAATGTGAGAAGGCTAAGTCGAATCATCATACGTATATTGTACACAATGTTGCAAAAGACAAACTAAATTCACTGTTAGTCAAAATTGACGTGCTCTAGACGGCAACAAAACGATATATTGTCAACACAAGTAATTATCAATTCACAGTTAAACAAAACGGACCGTGCTCTAGACGGCAACAAAACGATATATTGTCAACACAAGTAATTATCAGAAACACAAACGTCTGAATCGTGATGAATACATGTAAATGATTGAAAATATATGATGATATAAATAAAGTCACTGGTAAATATTGTCACTG
>JAQBSW010005177.1:0-60354 GCA_029291075.1 Eudiplozoon nipponicum
ACCGAAATGAAGTCGAAGGCGGGTAGCTTCGTCTTGTGGGTCATCTTGTGCCGGTAGTAGACGTGGGAGCTGACTAGGCAGGCGTAGATCCATGCCATACAAGAGTTGTGACGCAGACGTTTTAATGGATTGTCGAGTACGGGAACACATGGCAAGCAGAACTAAAGATAGAACATCGACCCAGTCGCCATTAATGGACGAAGATGCTAAGGCAGTTTTGAGTTCCCTATGCATTCTCTCTACCATACCATTAGCTGGGGGATGGTAGGCAGTCGTCAGGCGTAAGATGCATCCCATGTACCGCAAGGTGGTTTTGAAACGATCAGATGAGAAGCAAGTGCCTCTGTCCGTGATGACCTCATTGGGAACACCATAATTGGATATCCATGCAGAGATAAAACCGTTAGTTTTTTCGTCTGCAGAAATGGTGCCATGGGGCCACGCCGCAGGCCACTGTGTAAATCTATCGATCATAGTTAGAAGGTAGTTGAAACCTTGAACCTTTGTCAGATGAACTGTCGATGTGGACGATGGCTAGGCGAGAAGTAGACCGAAAATGTTGCAACTTAGAACGATTGTGTCGTGTGATCTTGTTTTTCTGACAAATAGCACACTCTGAGACCCATCGTTTAACATTCTGCCCAAGTCTGTGACCCCAGAAACGATCTGTAAGAAGTCGGACAGTCGCTTGGCTTGCTGGGTGAGAAATTGAGTGAATTGAATCGAAAACCTTTCTCTGAAGGCTGGTCGGCAGAACTGGCCTGTTGGGCTGCGTACCCGTGAAGTAAACAATTGGTAAGCCTTCCCACAGATGGCATATGAACTTGTTTGGGTGACGGGCTATTGATCTTTGAATGTGAATGTCATCGCGTTGTTTAGTTCGCAGGAGAGTTGGCGTTAGTGCAGGTTCACTGAGTGCCACGGAGTTGACAGTGAATGGTGACGGTGAAGGTGGTTGTAGAGAGACGTCTGGCCTGGACAGAGCATCTGCAATGAAGTTCTGTTTGCCCTTGACGTGAAAGACGTCAAATTGCCATTCGCTTAGACGAGAAAGCTGTCTTTCCACTCTGGCAGGGTACTTGGCGATAGATGAAGTTGCGTTTCGAAGTGCGCTAACTAGTGGTGCATGATCTGTGAAAACAACAAATCTGCTACTGCCAATGATGCTGATCAAATGGCGCACTGCGTCGTGGATGGCGAGAAGTTCTCGGCCGAAAGTGTCTTACCTTGATTCTACTGGTTGGAGAGTACGCGAGTAGAAACTGATAGGCTTCCGAACTCCGTCGATCTCTTGTTCTAACGTGGCTCCAATAGCGAATTCAGAAGCATCTGTCGTGAGTAGAAATGGCTTTTCAAAATCTGGGTGTGTTAGCATTGTGGCATTTGCTAATGAGTTGATGGCAAGTCGATGTAATTCCTCGTCTTCGGATGACCAAGCAATGATGGAATTCTTGCTAAGTCCTTTCCGGTTCCGCAGGTGCCTGCACAAAGGATAAAGTTGTTTTGAAAGGCCCGGAAGGAACTTGCGATAATAGTTTAGTACTCCCAGGATTTTCTGCAACTCGCTAACTGTCCTTGGTGACTTGATATTCATGATTGAGTTCGTCTTTGACGGCAACGGTTGAATACCACGGGCCGTGATACGATGCCCTAAGAAGTCCACGGATGTAGTTGCAATCTGCGTCTTGTCACAGTTGATCTTGAGTCCATGGTTGGATATGCGTGTTAGGACATTTCGTAGATGCTTCGCATGAGATTCTAGATCTGGACTGAATACCATAATGTCATCGAGATATGACATACAATAAGCAAAGTCGTCGCGAAGTATGTTGTCCATGAATCTTTGAAATGTCTGAGTAGCACACTTAAGTCCAAAAGGCATGTAAAGATATTCGAAAAGGCCAAATGGAATGATGACTGCAGTTTTCTCGATATCCTCTGGTGCTACCGGTATGTGATGGTACGCTTGTCTGAGGTCAATCACTGAGAAGAAATTGCTGCCGTTGAGTTTTTCAAGTAAAGTGTTGATATTTGGAATAGGATATGCATCAGATTTTGTCACTGAATTTAGCTTATGGTAGTCTCCACAGGCTCTGTACGATCCGTTTGATTTAGAGACCAAGTGCAGTGGTGACGCCCATGAACTTTTCGATGGTCTGATGATTCCCTCTTTCAAAAGCCTTGAGAATTCTTCTTGGGCAGCTTTCAGCTTAGCAGGGGCCAGTGGTCGCATCTTGAGTGCAATAGGTTGGCCTTCTGTGACGATATGGTGCATCGTGTTAGAGACTCGTAGCTCTGACTTGTTTTGATCGGAAAGCGACTTTTAATTTTGAAGAGCTGCTGATATCTCTGCTGAATGATGCACTGGGGTTGGCTGAATGACCTGTAACTCCAAACGCTGTGAGGCAAGTGTCCAAAAACTTTGCTCAAGTCCGTGGAGGGGTCGATGATCTTTTGATTGGCAAGATCAACAATGAGCCGAAATTTCAGAAGGAAATCAAAGCCTATTATATTATGTGAGACCTTGGCAATGATGAAGTTGTGGGAAAATTCACGTCGTAGACCTATGTTGAATGTGCGGTACCGGCAGCCATATGTTGGTATGGGCTCGCCTGTAGCTGTTGCGAGAAGAACGCCTAGCGACATCTCGGCCATTGAATCACCTTTGAGAACTCAGACTGCTGCACCTGAGTCTACGATGAACTCTTCGCCAGTTTTGAAATCAAGAAGGTGCAGATGCTGGTTGGGTTGTTTGGCCGGGTCATGCAAACAAGTAGGCTGGTGATTGCGACCGGCGTTGTACGTTTGGTTTTCTATGTGAAAAATTCGGCGTGGACGAAAAGAGTCGACAGAGATTTCGGATTGTAGTTGGCTTCTTCTCTGTGGCGCCGTTGATGCCGTTGATGTGCAGAAAGTACGGTCTTCTACTTCCTGCGCCAGACGTTTCCCGATACTGATGCACCCTTGTGCCTGCGGTCTGTTGTACTTTCCGTCAGCTGTGGGAATTGGCACTCATTCGGAAATTCTTCGGAACTACAAGGACAGACTTGGCATGAATAAAAAATCTTCTGGTGGTTATAACACCAGTTCTTTGGGGCATATTTATTAAAGGATTGCGGAGATCTCGATCGCCGCCTACCGTTATAATTGGGCTTAGGAACGGATTTGGGTCGAGCATTCACTTGATTTAGCTCGGATTTGGTAATGGCCAATCCTTCTAGAACTTTAGCCATGTTCGCCACTGTCCTCTCTAAAGAGGAGAGTCTATCATCTTGCGGGGGTGAAGAAAAGGATGATGGATTCACTTTGGGTTCCAAAACCCTATATTCTAACTCACATCTCTCAGATAAGTCATCTATAGAGAGAGTGTTGGGGAGCTGTCTGGCAAAGAGTTTTAATGTTTGGGGAAGATTGTTAATAAAAACAACCTTAGCCTCATGGTCAGAAATGTTGGTTTTATACCAACGTTTCCGTAATTCCCTCAGTATTTTGATGGGGCCAAGGTTTGGCATGTCTCTGTGGGCCCAAGCAAGGATTCTACTTCGTTTTGTAGACCCAAAATGGGATTAGGTAGCTTCCTAATGGCCTCAAGCTTAGGATAAATCCGTCGCTGCAATTCGGAAGGTAGTTTAGCAAAAACCTTCGACAGTTTTTGATGACTGTCATAATCAGGAAACGGGAGAAAGCTGAGTCTACGCGCATAAAGAATAGCTCACTATCTCCATCCCAAACAGGAACATCAATATCTAAAATTGGACCTGACATTTTAACAATCTTACAGGATCTTAAAAGCATAAATTTATAAGCAATATGAAAATATATAAATATACTTTAACGAAACGCTTACCCACAAAAGGCTTCCACAGTTGAATGAGCGCAGAACAAAAACACGTCACAGTAACTGCTTCCAAAAATTGAAATTACCCGCAATTGAGCCTGTCGAGTACGTACGGTGCCGTTTTGTACGTAGGCAAGTTGAACAGAGGTCCGTTGGCCTTTGATGCCAATGTATTATTATAACTATATCCCCAAAAAAAATTCAACACAAATCCACGAATATATACCCAACAAAATTCCCAGAAGACCACGATCACGGTAGAGAAAACGCAAATGTTAATCGATTTTTATCCCAAATAAATGAAAAAGGAAGTCAATTTTATTTATATCAAAAAAATCAGAACAATAATCAATATCCTGGCGCGGTCGCCAATTTTGTAAACGCCCCGGCTTCAAGTAAATGCCGTACGACGTTACAAACTCGGTTAAGGTGTTCTGAATAGAGATTTGTTACTGATAGGGGCCCTTAAGAGGGCCTGGTAATGCGTTCTCCTGAATTATTCAGAGTGTGAAGATGTCCTAGAGCCTTGGGTGGACTCTGGTTGTTGTTGCTCCCGTTGTCGAGTTGTAATCACGATGTGGATAACGTCGTTCAGGTTCTGCAATTAATTGGCTCGTCTCGCTGGTTGTACCGCAAAAAGATGAGTCGCGGATGTTGCCAATTGTTGGTGAAACCCTCAAATCACCAGCGTAGGTATTGACAGCCGACAGAACGCACACGCGTAACACAAAGCAGAATGCAATTGCGACAACTGAATTGCATGGTAAATTGCCGTGCTTAAATAGCATGCCATGCCTACTTGCACACTATTGGTTAAACGGCAAGTTTCGCTTTTTTCTCATTGGTGCAACGTAAATAAAATTAAATTTAAATTGCGCAATATGTCGGCCATTAATTTGTGTCGTTACAACACTTTCCTCTCTGAAAAAAAGGAAAAAAATTCTTCTCTGCGAGGCTAGATAAGAAATGTATGACAGAGTTCGAAAAGAGTTAAGCAAAAATATGATGAACCATAAATGCTGGGCTTAAATATGCATGTTGGTTGCTTCAACAATGAGATGGTGCCAGGTAACCACTAGATTTCGAGGTAAATCGCCTCCGAATTTTCCAGGTTTAAGTTAAAACCTAAGCAGGTTGGATCGTCGTCAATGTGTTTGTATACGAACAAAGGAGCTAGAGTGCTCGACGTTGTGGTCATGACATTTGTAGAGTGGTCTTTATGCAATTGATGAAGTGGAGATATGCATTGAAAGTGGCCTGTAACATGATATGAAGCTGATCACTACTTAGTGTTGCCGAAGATTCCAGGTACGAATCCTGGCGCGGTCGCCAATTTTGTAAACGCCCCGGCTTCAAGTAAATGCCGTACGACGTTACAAACTCGGTTAAAGTGCTCTGAATATAGATATTGTTATGATAGGGGGCCCTTAACAGGGCCTGGTTGTGCGTTCTCCTGAATTATTCAGAGTGTGAAGATGTCCTAGAGCCTTGGGTGGACTCTGGCTGTTGTTCCTTCTGTTGTCGAGTTGTAATCACGATGTGGAAAACTTCGTTCAGGTTCTGCAATTAATTGGCTCGTCTCGCTGGTTGTACCGCAACCAGATGAGTCATGGATGTAGCCAATTGTTGGTGAAACAAATCAAATCACCAGCGTAGGTATTGACAGCCGACAGAACGCACACGCGTAACGCAAGGCAGAATGCAAATGCGACAACTGACTTGCATGGTAAATTGCCGTGCTTAAATAGCATGCCATGTCTACTTGCACACTATTGGTTAAACGGCAAGTTTCGCTTTTTTCTCATTGGTGCAACGTAAATAAAATTGAATTTAATTTACGCAATATGTCGGCCATTAATTTGTGTCGTTACACCCTATTAATTACAAATAAAATTGCAGTTCAATAAATATCGATTAAAACTGCTTGAAATTAACAGAGATTTTTCCTAAAATCACAGTTAAGAGAAATATTGTGTAAGAACAGAGTTAGAATATTTGACCTTAAAGAGCACTGTATCGAACATCGTTGGGTTGTAACACGGAGCCGCGTTTTACACCTTAGTTTGTATTTTAATCTGGGTAGCATACGCATGCAAACCATGCTTTTGACCACGCAGCGCTTTCTGCAATATCATTGTATTCTTTAGTCCTAAGATTCAGAGAAAATTTCTTTTTGAATAAGTCGGCATTCTGTAGTCACCAGGAGATGAATAATTCATTTGTGTGTATAACCTATGGCAATGCTATCTGCAAATTGCGTAGTTAGAATCGGCAAATAGTTTATAGGTATATCATTACGCAAAAACACTGAAAGAGTATAATTTACATTCGCTCGTAAATACTGTAAAGGTTCATTCTTTATAGACTTGCAGATATGCAGACATCTGCAATCTAATTGTAACATATATCACTTTAAGAGATTAAAAGGATAAAAAATAAAGAATAGTGTAAAATATGTTGTAGACAAGAATAAATGCAAATTTTTACAGTGTAAATAGTTTCAATTATTAGTTTACGTATTAGCCAGCAAAACATAATATTGAAAAATTGAAATTACTATAGATTGGACAAAATACAAGCTGTACCTATTGCTGTTTTAGAGTATGCTGATTGAGTAAGTAGATCAGTAAATATTCAGGTTAAAACAGCCGTTGATAAATTATAGAGATTTTTTATGGAAAGAATTAATGTAAGATTTAATTTAAATTTTATATTGAATAAAAATGAACATTGTAAATGCACCAGGAATTCTTCTTTATCAAACAAGGAATCAGGACCTGGTGTATGTGAGCATCTGGCATCGTAAAAAGGAGCTATATTAGAATTAAGATTCTAAAGAAATATTCTGTAGACATAGATATTTTAAAGCAATGCAATAATGTAATGATATCCCCACCGCGGATGAAGACAACAGTCGCGACAAAAAAATTAAATTGATATACGCTCTGATCTTTAATATTTTCGTAAATGTGGAGCGGCTAAATCTGAATTAAGTTTAGAATCGGCATAGTTTGAACGCGGCTTGAAAAGTCCCTTCGTTGTAAGCAGTTTTATTAGATAAACTTATCGTGCGAGAGTTGGCACATTCAGTGATTTATTATAAAGCATTATTCTGATTAGAATTACCAAAAGGCCGTTTTATCACGAGTTAAAACAAAGAGAGTTAAAACAATAACAGGCTCAGCTGCAAAGTGTTCACACTGAGATTTACTAGTTTTACGATTTTAAAATGCAGTTACTATCATGGTGCGACTTACACTAAACGTTTATTTGAAATATTTTAGGAAGGATTGTCAGACATACCAATCAGCAATGGCTGTGTATTAATAATGTTGCAGCCAAATATTTCTGGTTTAACTCATGATACAAGCTAAGGCTTAGGTGTATTGCGTAAAACACTGACGCCCCACACGTATAATAGTATATATCCACTTAAAGATGAATGTAGTAAATAAAGAAACAACTCCAGTGGCTACACAGAATATAGGAGAAAGATATACGACCACAGTTTAGTTAGAAGGATTTGGCAAATGACTGATTTTGGTCCTCCTCTTTAAGCCAGACTAAATGAATTATACAAATGGTACCAATAACTTTATTAATTACGAGTGCGGCTGGAGTGTAAGATGTTGTCAGAGCCGAGCATCAATTCACATCAAGGCTATACTCTAGCTTTGAGGAAGCACTTCAACAAAAAATGCTACCATGTCTCCGCTCTAATCAGAGAGTCAATATGTGGGTATAGTAATGAATGACTTTGTGATCAACTGAAGAGACAAACCGCATGAATAGCTCATTTTATATGTAGGATGACGCGAAATAAGCACGCATCCAAATTCAGATGTCTGTAAAACAAATTGTAATGTTTTTAGTTGACGTCATCTCAATAGATCTGAAATAAACTCAAAAGAATACGACAACAGGGTGAGGTGGATAGGTCAATTGTGTCTCGTTCATAGTCTTTGATAAATTTGTTTGAATCTGAAATAAATTTATTCCATGTGTGGCAAGAGCCAATCGGGATTCCTGGTTAAGGACAAATTTTTTTTTAAAAGGCTACTATAAAAATCTACGGCAATTGTAATGAATTATAAAACTATTCTGCTGTTATTATTTGGTTTCTTGCATGATAGTATACATAAATTTGACTTCGGCAACTATATCAAACAATTTTGCAAACTATTTCCACAAAACTGACGAAAACGCCTCGGCTGCAAGTAAAAGCCGTGCGAAATTACAAAAGAGAGGCTGAAAGACAGTCACTGTTAGCGGCCTCTATTAGGATTTTCAATTGCCCAGAAACTTAGGTAGTATAGCAGTGTCTAAAGGTACTCCTTGGCACTTGAGACCGGTTCTAGTTGACTGGGTGGTATTTCTTCGGATGTGGCGTCAAAATTAGATTGCGAGCAGCTGTTTGAAGGCTGAAAATCGTCTTGGTGGAGATCTGCGACAACACCGTGGTGACTGGCACACGTAGATTTCCAATAAATAGATGATCGATCCTTTGGTGTGACAAAATCCGTGATAACTAAGTGATACAGCTGTGGAGGATGTTGAATCCTCCGCCTTATATAAAATGACCTTGAATGATAAATTTAAACCACCATAGCTGATTGTAACAACTTTATTTAAAAAGAATTTTTTCTTTTTATTTTCCAGAACATTCTTTGTTTAAATACTTGATTTTTTAAAATGTGCGCTTTTTTCAGTTTTTGAGTATCTCGCTTCCTGTCTGATATTGTAATTTTGGTCTGCTGCATTTTAACAAATCTTTCCATGACAAACGATTACAACATTATTCAATAAACTCTTCCATCACTTGCCTTGTGTGCTGATATAAAACAACACTGAGGAGGAGCCTTGGAACAGGTATAATTGATTTTATTGGTGGGTCACGTACATACCAAAACAGATTATTGCTGAAAGATATAGCTTTCCAACTTTCACCTTCCGACTGCCATACGTAAGTGTCAATTTAATTATTATACCATTTGATCATGGATACCGATATTAAATTCGAGGACACAAGTAGGTTAGTGCAGGACATAGCGGACTTGAATTTAAATGACACAAGCAATAATATAAGCATATCAGACTCTACTGTGAATTTTAGGACTTCCAGCGATCTGGCATCTATGGGGCTTACAGACACGAATAGGTTAGGGGCCTCAACAAAATTTGGCGACCGCGCCAGTCCAAGAATATTAAGTCTACCACAGTATAAGTCAGAAAAACATTCAAGTTGGGTGGGAGATGCCCAAATGATATTTAGTGCTTATAATATCGTGAACCCTATGGAGAAATTTGTTGCAGCATGGATGGCATTGCCTGAAAATTTCCGAAATGCTTTGGAAAATTTCAGAGACAGAACTGTAGAAGAAAAGCCGTACAATGCATTTGAGTTATTAATGGCAGAAATTCAACAGAGATATCAGCCTGGAAGATCAGCGCAAATGTGCGAATTATTACGCTTAGAAAAAATGGGGCGTCAACTACCGTCCGAATTTTACGAACGCCTTTGCACAAAAGCTTCCAGGTTGAATATATCTAGAGATGTAGTCAACTCCATTTTTACAGCTGAGCTACCAATTAGGCTCAGAACAACAATGGAAGTATTTGACACAATGAACATAGATTGGCCAACAAAACTCAGAGGGTTAGACGGCGTGTATAAACAGCAAGAACCACAAGTACATGCTGTAATGGCAGATTCTGTAACGATGCAGCCAGTCAGGGCAGATACCGAAAACCACCTGGCTATACAAGAAACTTTGCGTTTCTTATGTAGAGAAGTTGCTAGCTTGCGTAGTGATATTGCACAACTTCAGAGTCAGGATAGGTATAATAGACGTCGAAGGAGTCACTCGCGTCAACGCTTCGAAGGGCCACGCGGATGGTGTAAGGCACATTGCGAATACGGACGCAGTGCGAAGTGCCAAGGCGAAAATTGTATTTACCCGCGATTAGGTGGACCCACATGGAAAGGAAGCACAAAACCGGTTGAGAGGAATCCGTCACCGGGAAAAGGGAACAACCCCCGCTAGTAGGAGCCGTAGGGGGGGTTCCATTGCAAAGGCTCCCAGATATGCCTTTAAAAGGCATACTCAAAGCAAAAGAGGCGACTAGTACAAATAGCACCGAGATAAAAGGCAAGAGAGTCCGATTCTCACTAAGCGGGGATCTTGAAAACATTGCCGGATTGTCCAGCAAAAAGTTCATTATTAAGGATGAATTATCTGGATTAGAATTTCTCATAGACACGGGTGCTGAGGTAAGCATAGTTAGGTCAGACGTGGTGGAAGCAGATTACCCCACATTAGATTATCAACTATGGGCCGCTAACGGTAGTCCAATTGATGTAAAAGGGATGAAAGAAATGTCGGTAACATTAGGCCAGAAATCTTCCTTCCGATGGAATTTTCTAGTAGCCGATGTCAAGGACCATATCATTAGCATGGATTTCTTGACCCATTTTAAGCTGACATTAGACCCCATAGCTAGGACTATCGCAAAAGGCGTAGGGACATCAACACATACTGAGTCTAACGTGTTGGCAGTTAGAACAGTCCCCTTACCTCGTCCAACAGTCGCACATGACTTTGCCGATATAATCGAGAAGCACCTAGCAGTTTTTCAACATTTCAGTGCCAAAAGGATAGGTCTGAAGACAGGAGTAGAACACCAAATAGAATTGGTGGCTCCGTTGCCTTGTTCACCAAAGGCTCAACCATTGGCACAACACAAACAACAAGTAGCTGTGTCAGAATTTCACCAATTGCGCGAAGAGGGGATTTGTAGAAGGTCAAATTCCAATTTTGCTTCCCCAATAGTGGTAGTTCCCAAACCTGAACCGGGTCAATGGAGGGTTTGTGGGAATTATCGTCTATTAAAATCAGTGACGAAGGGTGATTCTTATCCTCTCCCTAACCAGAGTACCTTACTCCGAGATATAATGGGATATGGGGTTCATTCAACTTTAGATTTCCAGAAAGCGTACTATCAAGTACCAATGGAAGAAAGCTCGATACCACTCACCGCAGTCAGATTTCCATGAGGGGGATCGCATGAATTTCTTCGAATGCCTTTTGGTTTGAAAAATGCCAATCAGACATTCCAGCGTTTGGCTGAAGAAATCCTTCAGAATTGTCCATTTGCGAGAGTATATATAGACGACATAATTATTTTTAGTCGCTCCGAAATGAACATCGTACGCATTTGGAAACGGTTTTGACCAGGCTGGAACAATATGGATTAGTGGTCAAACCTAATAAGAGTAATATAGGTTGCTCTTCAGTTAAATACCTTGGTCATATACTTTTCAAAGACGGAATTAAACCTTTGGAAGATAAGGTCCAAGCTATTAAGGACGTAACGGAACCGCGAACCGTACGCCAGTTGCGAAGGTTCTTGCGTATGATCAGCTATTATCGTCGATTCATTCCAGGTCTAGCCGGAATTCTTGGATCGTTAACAAGCCATCTCACTCGTGAAAAGAGCACGATCAAGAAGTCTTGGCCTATAAACTTGAGTCAAGAAGACCGAGAAAATTTCCAAAAGGCCAAGGATATGTTAAGTGACGTAACCACATTAGCACCTGTAGATTGGGAAAAACCTTTCGAACTAATCACAGATGCCTCAGATGTTGCATTAGGGGCAGTGCTACAGCAAAGAGATCAGGACGTAGTAAGACCGATTGGGTTTTATAGCCGTAAGCTTAATGATCGAGAAAAACGTTATGATACGTTTGGTAAAGAGCTTCTAGCAGTGTATGCAGCAGTGATACACTTCGAGCATTACTTAGATGGTCACAAGTTTAAGTTATTGACCGATCATAAGCCATTGATTAGCATACTTGGTAAGACAGCTAGGCTTAATTACTCTCGTAGAGTAAATTCCCAAATAACACGGTTAGGCAGAGTTCGATTTCACTGTGTCTCATATTGCTGGTAAGGAGAATGTGGTGGCCGATGCACTTAGCCGACCGAATGAAACTGATATCGAGCTGATATTTCAAGGTCCATTAAAAAATGTAGATGAATCAATGAAAGATTTCGTAATTCAAATCAAGGAAGCGCAAGGATCGGATCCCTTTACATTAGTATTATCCAAAAGACCAGGATATGTTCGTAAGCTCATAAGTGGCAAGTGGTTGTTATGCGAAACGTCTAGAAGTCAACCACGACCATATGTGCCGTTGGAGTTACGGGCCAAGATTATCCGTGTTACACGATATGGGACATCCATCCATTAAAGCTACCATTCGACTGATTAACGACAGATACGTATGGCCGCACATGTCTAAAGACATACGGGTATGGGTAAGAGCCTGTGCCAAGTATCAAACGTGTAAGGTGTGGAGACATACCAGAACCGAGATAAAGAACATTGGAATACCAAATGGACGGTTCAGACACGTACACATAGACATTGTTGAGATGCCTGAAGTAAACGGAAACAAATACTTGCTGACTATGGTAGATAGATTTAGTCGTCAATTTGAAGTGGCGATTTTAAAAGACATGACAGCGCAAGAAGTTTTGTTCGCGTTTCTACATAATTGGATATCGCGTTATGGTGTTCCGGAAAAGGTCACTAGTGATCGCGGTAGTCAATTTATGTCAGAGCTTTTCGTAAGATCCCTCAACATCATGGGAACCACTATAATACATACTAGCGCGTATAACCCACGAGCAAATGGGATGGTAGAAAGGCTACATCGTGAACTGAAAGCTGCATTAAGGTGTACTAGTGGAACAAACTGGATACACGATCTTCCTATAGTACTACTCGCCATGCGCAACAGATATAGGGCACAATTAGGAACTTCCATAGCAGAATTGGTTTATGGAGAACCATTAAGGTTGCCTGGAGATCTTCTAATTGAAACTCCAAGTAGTCTTGATTGGGCTTCTAGTTATGTAGATTGGTTTGTAGGAGCACTTAGAGACAAGATGTGTCGTTTGGCCCCAACCAAAACTAGAAAACCTAAAACTAAATGCTATGTGTCCTCTGATTTAAAATCGGCATCGCATGTTTATATTACTAATGAGAATAGGAAGAATTGCCTAACACCATTTTACAAAGGACCATACAAGGTCAAGAGGATGACTGACAAGAATGTCATCATAGAAATAAATGGCATTGAGGATTGTGTTACGTTGGATCGCTGTATTCTCCAGTTTATCTGGATTGACGGTGTGACCGAATTAAAAGATGCGTCGAATGACCGTTCCATGGGTGAATCTGAGGTGTGCAATCCCATCATGCAGGCACATAATGAAATGCAGTACTCTGAAGAACCGTTGTCTAACATAGCAAAATCTTATTCCACTGAATCACAGCCTGAAAACTATTTGTCGATACCAGATGATTTTGAAGAACCAGCGAATGTTATACCGGGCGAGATGACGACGTCAGAGGCGCCAGTATGCACAACTCGTTCTGGAAGAATACATCGTCAGCCGAAGAACTATGATTACGTCTATTACTAAACGTTTTTTTGAGAAGGTGGTGTATGTGGAGGATGTTAAATCCTCCGCCTTATATAAAATGACCTTGAATGATAAATTTAAACCACCATAGCTGATTGTAACAACTTTATTTAAAAATAATTTTTACTTTTTATTGTCCAGAACATTCTTTGTTTAAATACTTGATTTTTTAAAATTGTGCACTATTTTCAGTTTTTGAGTATCTCCTTTCCTGTCAGGTTTTTTAAAATTTTGGTCTGCTGTATTTTAACATTTCTTTCCATTATAAACGATTACAACATTTTACAATATAATCTTCCATCACTTGCCTTGTGTTCTGATATAATATAACACTGAGCAGGAGCCTTGGAACAGGTAAAATTGTTTTATTTGTGGGTCACGTACACATCAAAACAGATTATTGCTGTAACTATAGCTTTCCAACTCTCATCTTCCAATTGCCATAAGTAAGTGTCAATTTAATTATTATAACATTTGATCATGGATACCGATATTAAGGATGAGGACACATGTAAGTTAGTGCATGACATAGCGGACTTGAATTTAAATGACACAAGCAATAATATAAGCCTATCAGACTCTACTGTGAATTTTATGACTTCCAGCGATCTGGCATCTATGGGGCTTACAGACACGAATAGGTTAGGGGCCTCAACACAGCATAAATAATACTAATCCAGAAGTCAGCGTGCGTAAACAGTCAATGTAACGCAAGACAGTAGCATACGTAGTGCACAGCAGAAATCAGACGTGCAGATGACAAGTGTGGTAAATTCACCGAGCTTATATAGCTTTGAAAACGAAAGCACGCACGCCATTGGTTAACGGCAAAAAAACGCTTTTTTAAATTGGTGCCGCCTAAATGAATTTTAAAATTCATTTAGACAATATTTCGGCGAATTGTTCTTGAGTCGTTAAAGAATGTTCTTTTTATTTTCAATTATATACTTTTGAAATAATTGACGATGGTTTATTAAGGCATATACTACAAAAATTTAAAATACACTATCTTTATGAATGGTGTATATATATAACTTAGTCAATTGTTTTGCATGTGTATATTATAGTTTTTTGCTAAATATAAATTAATTAATATTCAATATTATAACGTTTAACTAGGCTATATTAAATTTTAATTTATGTGTCCACTTAAATAAATATTCTGCTACTGTCATTATGCTTGAAGGAGAGAAATGGCAACACCTTATTGAGTAATAAATTCGTTTATTTAATATTAGCGTATTTTCTCTTGATAACGTATCTACAAAATCATTCGAGAAGCTGTTGGGAATATTTGAGTCCTACTTCTCTAGTCCTGGTCGTCTTGCTGTTTGCCACCTTCTGGCAAGTAATTTCATTGCATATTTTTAGTTAAACCTCGTGAAAAGCAATGTCCTTGCTAATAGTTCCCAACGACTTCTCGCACTATTTATCCTTTATGAAACTCATAAAACTGAAACAATACTATATCATCCATTTTTAGAGTTTATTTGTTCTGTTGTGGTAAGTGGGTCATTGATTTACAATAGACTGATGAGAATTACCCTTTGCCATTTTCTGCTAGAGTATTTATGCACACCGTCTTAAATTATCCCGCGGAATCCTTGCAAATGTGCAAAAAGACTCCTCAAAATATAATTGATATTCAAAACAAAGTTGTGAAACAACCAGTAAGCATTGGTGTGTTGATTTCAGCTTAATTGGTCTGCACTTATTTATGCTGTAGAAAAGCAGAAAGAAATTTCGTCTTCCTTGGTTGAATGTGCAAAATTCAGGTTCGTTCAGCTTACTTTTCGCTATGAAGCTTTGAGTGAAATGGAATTATGCCCGTTAATACTAGAAATTCATCACTACCATTTGTTTGATATACATTTCTAGAGCAATTAACAATTTCTTCATTCTTGAACTAGAGAGCGAATTCAAAATATTCAAATTTTGATGAATTTCATACTAACCAACAGCGTGTTCACAGTATCCGTAATAGGACAGCAAATATATAAATATATAAGTTCTGACATTCAGTCACGAAGGCATACTTTATACAAAATCACACAAAAAGGACGAAAATAGGTAACTAAAGTAAACAAAGTATCATAATTATGAGACAATTTATATCTTACTTTTTTTCCTAGTTATGTGTGAATAAGGTGCCAGTCTTTAAATTCCAACGAATTTCATTATTATGATAATCATTTGATATATTTTTTAAAAGCAAACAGTTTGTTTAAAATAGCTCCATTGTGGCTGTCATGTTTACTGAAATAAAATTTTGCATACATAATTCATATGCAAGTATGTATTAGGTTTTGCGAACCTAGTAACAAATTAGTTCAGTTGTGACCAGAAGGATAAACCAAAGGCAGCATGAACGGAAAGTATAATCTCATGCACATTCATTTCGTGCTTACTGGCGACTCATCAGTACTGCCAGGTTCGCAAAACCTAATACATACTTGCATATATATTAGTTCTTCGCAATAAACAGTATTTAACTGTAATACATAATTCATAGTTGCAAATATGTTGATTGATCTTGATTATACTATTTTAGAGGCTCCAGCCCTATAAGCTGATGAGAGCCCCATACTCGCAGTGAAATTCATTCTTAGCGTACCTATGGGAGTCTGATAAGATTTTTTCTATATATATTAAGTTTATGCCTACAATATCTTGAAACAAATTATCAATGTCCACAAATCAAAGATTAGCCTCCATGTTAATCACACTTAAATACTACTTTACTTTACTGCGGCTGACTCCTTTTGGAGGATAAGCCGGATCCATGACATTTCATGGAGTTTCTTGGGAATTTGGTACAAGTGGTGTCCCCTCACCACTCGGCTTTTTGATCGAGGACGCATCTCTAGCCTTTGCACATCCAAGCGCAGTCTGCAAGGCAGCAGCAAGTTGCATGGTTGCCGGTGGCTGCTGAGAGCTCATTCGCCATTTGTTTACCTGATTTTCGGATTACACTTAAATATATATTTGATTAATCTAGTAATAGACGAAGGACTGTACTTCTTACGCAAAACGGCACCAAAGTGTATAACCTGGAAAGAGATTAGACGCGCAAAGCAGAATTATTAAATTACTTGTTCCTGAGCGTTCCCAATATGCAAAATTAAAAACGTAAATTCAATGGAAGGCTTATATTGTGAAGATCAATATTTATAAAATCAAACTGAGAAATAAAATGGAAAATAAACCATGCTATAGAAAATCAAATACAGAAAACTCGAATTACGCACAATTCAAAAGTATATATGCTTTCTTGACTTTATTGGAGCTAAACAACACATCTTATCTCTAAATGCTCCTACAAATCAATCTTTGTAACTATAATCCAAATCAAGACTACTTGGAGTGTCTATTAGATCTCCAGGTAACCTTAGTGGTTCTCGATTTATCAGTTCTGATATTGAAGTTCCTAATTTCGCTCTATATCTGTTGCGTATGGCAAACAATACTATAGGAAGATCATGTAACCAGCTTGTTCCACTAGTACACCTCAACGCAACTTTTATTTCACGATGCAGCCTTTCTACCATCCTATTCGCATGTGGATTGTATGTGCTAGTATGCAGTACATTAATTCCCATGATGTTGATAGATCTTATGGAAAGCTCTGACATAAATGGACTACTGCGATCACTAATGACCCTTACCGGAACACAATATCCAATTATGTAGGAACTCAAACAAGACTTGCCCTGTCAAATCTTTCAAAATCACCACTTCAAACTGACGAGTAAAACGATCAACCATTTTTGGCAAATATTTTTGACTATTGACTTCGGGAATCTCGACAATAACTCTATTTACATGTCGAACACGTCCGGTTGGTATCCCAATATTCGTATCTTGGTTCTAATATGTCTCCACACCTTACAGGTTTGATAAGTGGCACAGACTCTTACCCAAGCCCTCATGTCTTTAGACATATGCGACCATATGTATCTGTCAGTAATTAGTCGAATTGTGGCCTTTATGGATGGATGTTCCGAATCGTGCAATTATTTAATTATTTTGGCGCGTAGCTCCAACGGCACATATGGTCAGGGTTGACTTCTGGACGTTTCGAATAACAACCACTTGCCTTTCATGAGCTTGCGAGCATATCCGGGTCTCTTAGCTAATATTGACGTAAAGATATCCGATCCTTGCGCTTCCTCGATTTGTTTAACAAAATTGTTAGAAGAATCATCTAGATGCTTTATTGAACCTTGACGTATCGGCTCGACGTCTGCTTCATTCGGTCTGCTAAGTGCATCTGCTACCACATTCTCTTTACTCGCAATACGAGAGACAGTAAATTCGAACTCTCCTAATTGGGTAATCTTGGAATTCACTCTGTGAGAATAATTCATCCTCGCGATTTTACCAAGTATGCTTATTATTGGCTTGTGATCTGTCAATAACTTGAACTGATGACAGTCTAAAAATAATCAAAATGTAGCAATTCAGCATACACATCAAGAAGATCTTTACCAAAAGTATCATACTGTTTATCTTGATCATGAAGCTTTCGGCTATAAAACCCAATTGGTCTTACTATATCCTTCTCTCTTTGCTGAATCTCTGTCCTTGCAACATCTGAGGCAACTGTGATTAGCTCACATGGCTTCTCCCAACCTAAAGGTGTTAGAGTATTTATGTCACTTAGCATTTCATTAACCCTCTGGAATTTTTCACGGTCTTCCTGTCTCAAGATAATAGGCCAGGACTTCTTGATCGTGCTCTTTTCACGTGTGAGGTTGCGTGCTGGTGATCCTAAAATTCCGGTTATATCTGGAATGAATAATTGATAATAGCTGATCATGCTTAAGAACCTTCTAAAATGGCGCACGGTCCGGGGCTCAGTTACGTCCTTGATGGCTTGGATTTTATCTTTCAAATGTTTAACTCCGTCTTTGTAAAGTTTGTGTCCAAGATATTTAACTGAAGAGCATCCAGTTTTGCTCTTATTGGGTTTAACTAATAATCCATATTGTTCCAACCTAATCAAAACCGTTTCCAAATGCTTACGATATTCATCGCGCGATCAACTGAAAATAATAATGTCTTCTATGTACAACTTCGCAAATGTACAATTCTGTAGAACCTATTCAACCAAACGCTGGAATGTCTGACTGGCATTCTTCGGCCCATAAGGCATTCGAAGAAATTCATGCGACCCCCCTCCTGGAAATCTTACTGCGATGGGTCGTATAGAAATTTCCTCCTACGGCTCCTACTAGTTATGTATAATCATACACATGCAAATGCGTAGCGTGCGCCTATTTAATGTTATGACAATAACTGTTAATAAAAAATCTATCCTGAGTAAAACCTGAGTGGTTTGCATTGGAATTACCACTTGCATTGATCAGTCGGATTTTTAATTTTATCACCTAATGGCATTTTTCGGCGAGTGTTTCTGAATTATTGGTGTCCCCCCACCAGAAAATGTGAGGATAATTTCAGTTACGTCATTTTACATTGAATGTATAAAACATATAGTCTAACGCATGCGAATGATAAATTCTTATTCAGCCACTCTAGTCTCTCTTAGACGACCATAACAGTTACGGGAATGCACATACACAAATGTGACACTTGATTATCTGGTGAAAGACCAGTCTAAAGTATAAATGTCATAGCCAGAGGTAATACTGCGTCTGCTTCATTTGATTGGTTTTTTAAACTGTTGATGATGGCCCAACTGCAGAAGGCTGCCGATAAAGGCAGCCGAAATATTTTGGTAAAGAAAGAAAACTACTGGAAAAAGATTTACTGCGTTAGTCAAAACGCAGATCAAGTAAACTCATCACAAAGTTTACGAATCGGGATACGATCTTTTAGTTTACAGCAAATGTAGCGCTTTGAATTTTTTTTTGATAGAAATTCAACGCAATCTCAGACCTTGTCATTAGAAGACAAACTAAGGCTTGCATAAGCTTTTGTTTATAGCGCTCCAGGTTCTATTTTGTGCGCTATCGACTGTAACTACTTGTAGCTCATCAGAAACAAGTATCCTTGAAGGCAATCTGCACACTTGCCTGTTTTCATGACACGGACATTCAAACAAAATTGAGCGTAAGTCCAATCGGATTCTGCCCGTTATAAGGCCGATCAGAGCCGTTTAAATCAGTAGAAGGGTCTTACGCTCTCGCGCCCTGGACTGAAGACAGCCATTGTCTGCTAACCAAAATGTGATCCATCTGGGTATGGTAATGTCACATTCGTTTATGCTAAGGGAACTTCGCTAGGCCCTGTGGAAAGATGCTTTTTGTGCTAGATAAATGAGTTTAACATAACTAGGTTAAGGATAAGATAATGATTGATGAGCCTGAATCGCATTTGTAGCCGTTTTAGCCGCCATCTGTGTACCTACGGTTCTGTAAATCACGCAGTCTTGACGTAGATTTACGTTGAAACCACGGACAATCATTAAAATACCGGTGCGCGCCTCAAAACATTTTTTACTGGCAGAGTAACTGAGAGTTAACATGAAATAGCTTGAGACAGAGGAGAGCTTATAGCTCTCCTGTTAAGTGAGGTATGCACACACACATGTGACGCGAATATCTAGTGAAAGATCAGTCTGAAGTATAAATATTATGGCTAGAGGAAATAACGCGCTTGCTTCATTTGTTAAACTTTTGAGAAAAAAGCTGACTGATGAAGGCTAGCGATAAGTTTATCCGAAATATTTCAGAGAAAGAAATTTACTGAAACAATGAAAGCTACGTTAGTCAAAACGAAGATCAGGTAAGTGAAGAATAGCAAAACAATATCCGGCTATGAATGATAATCACTGAAGGTCAAAACGCATCAGTACCTGTAATTGATGTTTGTTTTGCTATTTTTTCGACAACTGGTTGAATAAAATGTTTACTTAAAGCTCGCAAACTTGATTTAAAGAATTATTACCGCCATCCGCGCAATCAATGATTGTTTAATATCCGGCTATATTGCAACTTCCTACAATTCTCGAACTTTGAATTACTATTAGTTAAGTAAGTTAGTTATGTAAGTAATTAATGGGTCAGGTGGTTATATCAAGACCGCAACCTTGATTATAATAATTGTTATCACCACCCGCGCAGCCAATGTTCGTTTAATTAATGGTTTGTTTATTTATTACATATTTAATTAATGGATAAAAGTATAAAGTTTATCTTCTATCACTGAATAAATCAGAATGATAGTGTTTACCAGCTTCACTACTACATCTTCTCATCTGCTGTAAGTATGCGATACGCCATAATGTGCCTCTCGATCTAATCCATGGCTTATGCTTCTGATTTAATTTCCTAATTAGCCATCTGAGTTGCCATTTACCAGTACCGTAGTCAATAGCTTCACAGATTAAGAAGCTATTAACTGCATTTAGCATCCGTCTGACATCTGTTTCGAATTAATAGTTATTAGCCTTTTTCACCGTGTACATAGAATCAAAACCATCATGGTTGTATTTCTTGTTTAATTTAAGGAAAGACTGCATTGACCTACGCAAATCAGAACGATTTATAAGCTTTCGCGAAGAATTGTTTTTAGCGGCAGCGTGTCTATGTAGTAGTCTTCTGATATGTATGTTATGGTGTCGCGAACAAATGACTACTGCTCTCCTTGGTCGTACAGATATCCGCATATACTAATCACTGTACAAGTTAGCTTCTCGATGTAGTGGCGTACCATCTGCTTGCCTCGGCATGCATTAACAGTTGTAATCTCATTCTTTTTTATTATATTGATTTCAGCGAAACCATTTCACGTTGCCTGGTCGGTATCACTTAGTATTTCCGTAGAGTTGTTTTCATTGTATTCAACGTTCTGTAAACCGCCAATTTGCTCCATAATCATTTCTTCTAGCCATATTGCAGGCCTTTCTGAAGTTCCCTTAGTTTATTCAAAATTTCTTCCCAAGTGAACATTTTAAAAACCGACTATTATATCAACTTTATCAAAGTATAGAATGATTAAAAGCGAAAATTTTTCCGGTTTTATGGCTACTATCTGCAATAATATGAGGTAGCAGTAAGCATGACATCATTAAATTCAATATATAACAGTTAAATACTGTTTGTTGTGGATATTTTATTAGTTCAGTTGTGACCAGAAGGATAAACCAAAGACAGCATGAACGGAAAGTATAATCTCACGCACATTCGTATCGTGCTTACTGGCGACTCATTAGTAGGACCCGGTATTACGCCCTTTAACCACTATATATTTTGGTGAGGAATATGGAATAATAGGACGATAAAATCTCCTAGACGAATGTGTAAACCTGCAGTAAAGTTGCCAGTAAGCACGAAACGAATGTACAAGCGATTATGCTTTCCGTTTATGCTGCCTTTGGTTTATCCTTCTGGTCACAACTGAACTAATTTTTTTATTAGGTTCGCAACACATAATACATACTTGCATATATATTAGCTCTCCGCAACAAACGGTATTTAACTTTTATATATTAAATTTAATGATTTCATGCTTACCGCGAAATTTGATGACTGATCTCGATCAAGGCCAGAGTGTATGGATTTACTAGAGTAACAGGTGTTCAGAAATAGTTGTTATTCTCGATTTCGGTGTACTATAGCATACATTGATATCCATCATGTTAGTACCATGTACCAACTTGGAAACCATAGTGTTAGTACCATGTACCTCTTCGGTACTATAATGATGGTTTCGGTTACTAACACAATATTCATATTGTTAGTATCCTTTACAGACTCGGTATGTATATTGTATCGAGCGAGTTAGCGTCGAAGTCGCATTGTCGAGACTATACGATGTTAGCTACTCTACTGCAGGTTTACACATTCGTCTAGGAGATTGTATCGTCCTATGATCCCACATTCCTCACCCAAATATATAGTCGTTAAAGGGCGTAATACCGGCTCCTACTGATGAGTCACCAGTAAGCACTAAATGAATTTGCATGAGATTATACTTTCCCTTCATGCTGTCTTTGGTTTATCCTTTTGGTCACAACTAAACTAATTTGTTACTAGGTTCGCAACACATAATACATACTTGCATATATATTAGGTCTCAGCAACAAACAGTATTTAACAGTGCTATATCTAACTGCACTACTACACCTGGAAATACTCTTAATATTTTATTAATTTATAAGTAGAAATAAAGAAATCTTTGTTCAATATCTGATTACACAAGTCAGTGTTTTCTGGCTACACTACTACACTCGTATTAACGCGTATTCATGATGATGAGGCATTATGGCCGGCTAAGTTGGCAGGGTCGCTGCCATTAAGCAAATTTCCCGCGAGACAGAATCGAAAGCTTCTGTGTAGTCTAGAAAAAACATAAAAATGAGCCACTAATGACGTTGATGTAGCTCAAGCGTGCGCGGAGTGCATGAATTTATACAATATAACATCCCAGGATTGCAATTCTGTTGGGGTTGTTCTAGTTCGCTTCTCTCGCTCTTTTTGAGTCCTGAGGATAATCAAAAATACGGGCTGAGTTCTAGTAGCTTCTTTTTTGTGCATCTGGACAACGATGTTACACTTCAACACGTTTTAGTTGGGTTCTTCCCTCTAGATTGTGGTAATACGCTGGTTTATAGACTTCTAGGCATATATTCAGCAGAGAGATCAATGAATTCGGTGGCTTCGGCGCCTTTCCAGTGTCCCCTAGTTTTGTCAACTTCATAAAAAGTGAGATTTTATCTATTTATCTCATAACAGATTCGAGGGTCACTTTATATATAATTGCATCTTCTAAATAAAAGAGGAGATTACTACAGATTTTGTTAGTCGACGAGTTGCTCTTTAGAAACTTTATCGTTCGTATTCCTGTGGCCAAATGTGTGGCATATAGGGTCTCGTTTAATTCAATGGCGTCTTGCCATGTAACCTATCTGTTGTGAATATATTATTCCTATAATATATCTATTTTGTTAAGAGAAGTAAGGTATCTGTTTTTATTTCTTAGTTCGAATTTGCGGTTTTACTTCAATGCATAATTTAGTGACAGCTTGCATTCTTGTGAGAAATCTATGGCAATATTCCTGCATTCTGAATATTATTTTATCATGTTATACTATATGTTTATAAAAACAATTTCACTTTTCCTCATTGTAACAATTGTTTTTATTTTATTCTAATCTATTAGTGATACTTTCTTGTTTACTGATTTAGTGATGAATACAATGAAGATTATAAACCATCTCACAAAATCCCAATGAATTTGCCGTTATGGCTAACAACTTCAGTTGGATTGGCTGCACACTGTCAAAGTGATGCCAAAATTACGGATGGTTCGTCAGACACGTTTGACGTTCAACAAAATAGTTGGCACTCAGCGAACAGAACCTTCAACGACTGCGCCAATAATTCTGCCACAAATGAAGAGTCTGCTTTATCACACGAAGTATTTAAAATAATTTTAATTCAGAATTAATATTAAACTCTTTTTCTTCTTTAATCATTATTAAAATGGCCTTCAGTTCAGTCCTGCTTTCATAATTTCGTCCATTGTTTGTATTCATGTTTCCCCCCGAATGTTTTCTGACATTTTATTATATAATTAGCTGTATGCCCTATTTTAAAACTTAAATTGATCGTCCTTCTGATAACTCTACACGTTCTAAAATTAATTTTGCTGTTGAAGTTGATGGATTTTGTTGACCATTTGCTTTTGTGGTATACCCAATATATAACATACCGCGTATAAAAGTAAATTTGTAAACAAAGAATGATTTGGCCAGTTAACAATTCGTCTATAGTATCCATGTTCATGTTGGTCTGTGTGGTGAAGTGGATGCTATGTGATTCGATTCTGCCGATGTGCAATTATTGACTATCAATTTCATGGGGCCAAATTCGAGTTGGCCAATTTCACTTAATCTTTTATGTAATATCTTTATTATACTCTATTTAAGTTTTCAATCTTTTAATAAAATTAAGACCAAATAAGACAAATCAAATTTTACATTTTTAATTGCTTAAATTTTTTCTCGTTTTTTAGTTGCTCGATTTGATAAGAACCGCTCTAACCTCTAGTTTGTCTCAGCAGCAGCAACAAACGTTGATCAAAGAGATGAAACAAAATCCATCCATTATTAAATTCATGGGAATTAAGCCAGTAAATGTAAGCTACTTTTATTTGAACGTTTGGGAAGATTTGCGAAAAGAGAATTTTATTTCACTTCCAGATGTAAACATTATTTTCTTATAAAATATTATATTGTTAAGAAATGTTTCTTATTTGTCACACTTGTAAAGATGTTCAATTGAAAGTATTCTATGCAGTTTACCAAGTTTTATAGAAAAATCTATTTCTCTTTGCATATCTTCTTTATTTGTAATCGTCATCAGCACTTTGATCACAGCCAGTAGTATGTCGGCTTCATCACCACAACCTACTTCTTACATATGTGTTACCATTCATTCTCCGGGTTCAATATTTGGTATTACTCACGAAAGGACACGAACCCCGCAAACTCCGGCTTGGTCGGCCGATTTATATTATCCACGATTGCAATAGAGTTCGTAATAATTTAAAGAACTATAAACTGTTATTGTTTGTGTTGGGCCTCGTGTAGGAATCCCGTTTACACGCCAATTCATACGTAAAAATTGGGAAAAGTAAAAGTTCCTTACTTTTAAGAATTTTATGTATTGGATGTGATAACTCGCTTTGCCATCATTAATGGGAAATTAGAATATTTTCTTTTTTCTATCGTCGTTGAGTTGAGGCTATTTTCTCAATTTAAAGCTAGAAGTATTGGATTCGTGTGTTCGATAGCTAGGAAGAATACTTGTGTCGTTGTTTTACCCTGGTGTGAGGGCTTTTGGGAGGCATTGTTGGTCCTAGTGCCACGTGCTGTTTAGGTAGGTGGAGGTTAGATTCTAGCCGTCTTTAATCATTAACCTTTCCGAATTTGCATTTTGATTGTTCTCTGTAAATGAAGGAATGAAAATTGTTTATTTCCTAGTATGTTATCATTTATCAAATTAGGCTAGCTTGTTATACATATAATGAATAGGATTCATATTACTTTTAACACTGACAAATACTTATATTAATTTTAAAGATTCTCTGAAGTAACTGTTTCTTACCATATTGTGCAAGAATTAAATATAAAAAAATTATTTAAAAAATTTATCTGTAATGATTAACATATATTGCCTTATAGCGGTACTGAATTCTTTGCACAATATACTAAAGTTAATTATTTACATTTTACAGTTTCACAATTTAATCAAAAACAGCCCGTCCGTTGCATCAGAATTTCTTTTAAAAATGAACGACACCTCCAATCTTGATGAGTAAGTGCTTAAAATTTTTGCGCTTTTACTTCGTTTTTTGATATAATTAAATTAACCTATGTATATATATATATATATATATATATATATATATATATATATATATGTATATATAACTCAGCCAAATTGGATACTTTAACATTTTCAACGGCAACTACATGTGTGAAAGACTTACTTTTAACGGCACCAGTCAAAATTCATTGATCGGTGAACCGCGATATTCAATGGCGGCAAAAAAACATTACATTTTTAAGATGTTTTTAAAAGTTTGAGAACTTAACATAAACGCTAATCCTATTTTATTTAGCCAGTCAGACGAAATAATTACAATCTTCTGTGATTATCATCAATAAACGACCATATACTGGCAAACGAGGATCACGCTGCAATGCTTGTCATAGTACATATGCTTCGTTTTTTATATAGAAAATTTATCTATTATATATATATATACATATATATATATATATATATATATATATATATATATATATATATATATATGTTAGAATGTGTTTGTACCTTAAGATACAAGATCTTTTAACATAAATCTAGATTTGGTTTTGTGTTTTATTCAAAACAATTGCACATAATCGATACATTCTAAATGTCGTCATTAATCTTGCTTTTTAGATTCAAGTAAAGAGAATGATTTTTAATGATTGGCTTCTTTAGAAGTTGATTCACTGAATGATTTATTTTTCTGCGGTTGCGTTTTCGTAAAAAAATGATTGCCATTTAATGTGTCGTTGGCTCCGGGCTTGCAAATAATTTATCTGCTTACTAGTTCTTTCGAGCGTACATGATTTGTTTTGTGTGTATACTATTTATTGTCCTGTACATTAATTTTTGAAGAAGTTTTGGGTTCGGAAACAAAATGAGAATCTTTGCATTGAAGTAATCCCTTGCTAATATTTTGAAATCATGTATTATGCACTGTTTTTCTGTACTCTTCTATTTTCTGTTTATGTTGAGTTCAACTGCTTACATGCATGGCGGTGACAAAATTGATATCGTAAATAGCTGGTTAGTGTTTGAACTTGAAACATGACAAAGTGAAGACAATGGGTTTATATTTTGTCTTCCAATTATTATTTTTAATTTGTAAAATTAAACGTCTAGTATCGATATACGTCTGTATTCTGAATTTGAATTACAACGCTATTGTATCACCAATATCATTGTATCTGATAATAATAGGAGTAACACTGAAAATTGGTATACCAGTACAGTAGGTTGATGCTACACTTACGTATAACCTTGAAATTCATGGTTACGTCTGATGTAAGTATACACTAGGTCTCCACTTTAGTGTGGAATTATGTTTGTTAGTTTGACTACTTTTCATTTGTTTGTCTATTATAAGAACTTAACAGTCTAATAGGCGCACGATCCGTCGAACAAAAGCCAAGGCTCAGTTTCAGGGGATGCTGTTATCGACAATCATGTTTTGATTCTGTACTTGACAGTGCATGGGTGTATATTTGTAGTGGCGTTTACTATTTTATGAAGGTTTTTGTCTGAAATTTGTTATGTTCTTACGAAGTAGACGCGGCGAAAGCAATTTATTTCTTTTGGCAATTAGTCTAGGACTAGGTATATTCTCATGCAAGAAAATGCTGGCTTTTGCTAAAGTGTGCTTACATTTTCATGTTTATACGCAGATTTTTTACGGCAATTGTGGACATGAACGTGTCACTGCAATCCATGGAGGTTGTCAACTCCCTCGCAAGTAATATAACTTTGCCGAAACATTTTATACAGACATACATTCGGAACTGCATAGACGCCTGTCGATCGTTGAAAGAAGGCTTTATGCAGATACGTCTTGTGCGCCTTGTTTGCGTACTTCTTCAGTCGTTAATTCGTCACAAAATTATCGACATTCATTACAACGTAAGTATGCATTTTTTACTTATTTCAACCTAATTTTACATTTCGTTCATTGTAACGATTTTATAATATTCGATATTTATGTGGCCTTACATCCGTCTTGCTGAAGCTGGAGGTTTATTCAGTATTACCATGCTCCTTGCCAGTATCGTAACGAAATTAGTGTTCTGCTCTTCAAAACGAATTATAATGCTTATAGTTGACTGACGTCACTAACGAAAATGTTATAGAGCAGTTCTCGTCAATATACGCAGAATTATCTGGTGCATATTTTTGTTGTCTTTCGGTTATTCCTCTGTAAAATTATTCAGTTAATTTCTGTTTTATGGCTCTACACTCGTGCGTGCGCCCGACCTTTTATTAATTCGCATGATAAATACGCTTTGAATTGATTTATATTCTAGGACTCTTGTTGTTTTAGATGAAATAAATTCTTTCATCGTAGACATGTATGTACATAAACAAAAATTAGGTTTCAATGGATGAAATCCAAGTGCGTTTTATTTAAAATTCATATGCGGCTTACACTTATGCATAAAGTGGTAAAAAAGCAGGAATCTAAAACGAAATATAGGGTGAACAAAGGACTAGTGGGATACATTTTTCGTATCGGTGCAGCACTCATAATACACTTTCACGGCACAAAAAGTCTATTATGTATATGCAATACTAAAATGATGATGATTAACCAAGCGTTCATGGTAGTCTAGCTTTGCTACTACAATGGTTATTAACCGGACAGGCAGTGTATTCTAGCTTCATTACTAAAATGAATATGATTGTGCCAGGCAATCAATGCTGTCCGGACTCACTATTACAGCGGTAATTATCCAAGCAGTCAACTTTACTAATACAACGATTTGTTAAGCCAAGCAATCAGTACCGTATGGCGGCACTTTTACAATGATAATTAACCGGGTAATCAGTGCTGTCTGACGGAACTAATAAAATGATGCTGATTAAGTAGGGAAGGTAGTTCTGTCTGGCTGCATATTGCAATAATGATAATTAATCAGGCTGTCATTGTTGTCTAGTGGCACTACTGCAATGATGATGATTAGGCCGGGCAGTCAGTGCTGTCTACCTGCACTTTTACAATGATGATTAACCGGACAGTCAACGCTGTCTAATGGCACATCTATAATAATGCTGATTAAGTCAGGAAGCTAGTTTTGTCTGGCTGCACATTTACAGCGGTGGTGATTAATCCAGGAAGTCGATGCTTTTTATCCGCACTACTGCAATTTTGATTATTATACTATGAAGTGAGTGATGTCTACCTGCAGTAATACAGCAATGATGATTAAGCCAGGCAATCAGTGGTGACTGGCTGCACTATTATATTGATGATTAACCTGGCAGTCAGCGCTATCTAGAGGCACTACTACAATTATGCTGCATATTACAATAATGATGATTAATTCGGCAGTTAGTGATGTCTAGCAGCACTTATATACTGATGCTGATTAAGCCGGGTAGTCAGTGATATCCACCCGCACTAAACAATGAAAGTGGTTAATTCAGGAAATTAATGATGTCTAGCGGCACTATTTCAATAATAATTAACCGGGCAGTCGGCGATGTCTAGCGGCACTACTACAATGATGCTGATTAAGCCAGTTAGTCAGTGCATTCTATCTGCATTAATACAACGTTAATGGTTAAGCCAGGCAATCAGTGTCGTTTAGCTTCACTATTACAATTATAATTAACCGGCAGTCAGCGATGTCTAGCGGCTCTATTACAGTGAAGCTGATTAAACCAGAAATTTATTGTTTTCTGGCTGCAGCGGTGGTGAATATTCGAGGAAGGCAGTATTGTTCAGCTGACCACTACTGCAATTTTGCTGATGAAACCATGCAGTCTTTACTTTACTTTACTGCGGCTGACTCCTTTTGGAGGATAAGCCGGCTCCATAACATTTCATGGAGTTTCTTGGGAATTTGGTACAAGTGGTGTCCCCTCACAACCATGCAGTCAGTGCTTTCTGATTCCATTATTATAATGATGATCATTAACCACACATGCTATGCTGTCTAGCTGAACTCATTCAATGATTATGCTTCGCAAGCTGTCTAAGCTGTCCAGCTGCACTACTACTACTACTACTACTATGAATCAAGATAGTCACTGATATATATGTCCACTACTACAGGCAGTCAAAGATGTCCAGCTGCACTACTAAAATGATGACTGTGAAGCAAGACAGTCACTGATGTATATGTTCACTAGTACAATCGTCACCATCACCTACAGTCTTCAATAATTGCTTCACTGCTGTATAACATTTAGCAAACTGAAATAAAAATAATTCTTTTAATAAATGCTAAATATTTTTATTTAAAGCAGTCAATATATGTTAACAGGGAAAAAATTATGAAATGACGGATGTAGTTCAGATTGAGATATTTACCTAGGTAATAATCTAGAATTGTAAATGGCTTTATTAGTACCAAGTCAGCTTCATGACAAGACAAAATCGGCAATTTTGCTTCCTTGCAGTTTTCTCTGTATCACGATATAAAAGCGACCGAACTACGAAGTTGGCTGTTTTCCTACGAAAAGAAAATTATAATCGTGCCGGAAATCTACAGTAAGGTCGCCACTGTTTTATGTTCAATGCCATATCGCGCATGATTTGCAACAAAAAAACTGACACACGTGGAGCCCATCCATGCAGACGAGAAGGTCCAATGCAAGCTTTCTGCCATGACAAAATCTTCCCACCTTGTTTCTTATGCAATTTTGCGCTGGGTGAGGGAATAGTGCTCTACTGGGTAATCGATTTAAAGGCACGTGAAGGGTCGACCGAGCCAACGCAGTTGATGGAGCCTTAATTGCTTGTCTAGTGAGGAGCACTTGTTGGCTACTCCATAAATATGTTTGCGGATGTCAGCGTGTCTTGTCTGTTGTTGGTACCCAATTTTGGCTACGCATCTTAGATAACGGTGGTCGAGTGCCTGTAAATGTCAAAGGCCGACTCTAGCGTATACAAATCTGACCGTCAAATGCACTGTACAAAAAGTTTGGATAAAGTTTCTCTTGTTAACGCGATTCGTGTAAAACCTCGTTACTCCTATTTCCTGTGATATTGATACAGCTACCAAAATACTTATACCTGTAAACTATGTACAGATCTTCTTCTTTCATGTGCAGAGTTGAGGTAGGTGTTGAGTGCTCTTGTGGAAATGTCTTACATTCAGAGTTTGTGAATTTTGTACCTAAAGGCGGAACAACTGATAATCTATCTAAGGCGACCTAAGCTGCATATTTGATGTCGTATGCAGGATTAGAGTTTATTAAATTATCTATTGAAAAGTTAAACAAAAATGCGTAATTTGCACCTTCTGGACAGACCACTACTAGTAGTACGAATGCCCTATAATTGATTGTATATCCTAACACAACATCGTTAATTTAACTGGAGCTCGTGCGTATCAGCACGGAAAATGATGGAAGCCACATAAAGAATAGTCTGGGTCAATATAGATTTTTTAAATCTAAATTTTATCCGTATGCCTTTGGATCCGACAAGTGTATTCGTTGCATTACCGATACGGATGGTTAGGGTCCACCCTTCGTGAGGTCGTAACTTTCTACGGCTGCGCGCCTAATTTGTGGCGTTATTAATCTTGAGGCATTGCAGCTAGATTTTTTAGGCGGGATGCGCATTTTTAGACACAGGCAGAATTTTGTATCAGGCTGTGAGTGCAAATTATCGGATAATTCAATATTGAAAATTATTTTATGCTTTTTGGTATATTTTTGATAAAAATTATTATTAGTAAATTGCTTGATTGTTATAAGTAACATTTTGACCTTGAAGCATGCCTATAAACAAATTATGTATTTTAACATGATCTTTTATTTTTTTAATGCTGTTGTCATTATACATACAGAATTTGCATTTGGCTGTGCACGAATTCTGCATAGAGTTTTCTAAAGTTCGTGAAGCGAATATGCTATTCCGGCTGATGAAAAATTTATCTACCTCGAGCACAGTCAACGTTAATGCTTCTAGTAGCAAAAACTCAAACAATTTACCAGGAACTTCGACTTCAACATCAACCTGATTTGCAGTTCCTGGTTTGACGTCAAAATCTGCAAGGTCGTTTTTAATGGACGAGATTAAGACTAGCATCATTACGACCTGTGCATGTTCATGCAGTTGTGAATCGTAAAATTTGAGCTAAGCTATAAGGTGCTACATTCTGATAGCCTGCCTGTTGTCGTTGTTTTCGGAGTTTAATTCGCCGAAGTACAGTCAGTTCAATTACAGGCCTCTGCATAGAAAGTTATGCATGATAACCATGTACGGATTAACATGGCATTTTCTAATGAATCAAAAGCAATAATAAATCTTTGCATAAAATACTCAAAATTCCACGGCATAACTCGCCGTTGAGTGAACTTTCTAAAAACTTTCTGGTAAACTAAGCCAGCTTCTTCTGTTAAAAAATAACCGTCCAATTAGTAATTTCCAAAAAGACACCAAGTTAGAATTGAAACACCATTTTTTCTCAGCCATTGTTAGCACAACTTAATCTCAATTGAGGATATTTATTTTATTCAATGCTGTTAAATGTTGTTTATCCTTCTTACTTTATTCTATCGTGGAATGCTAAAATATCGCATACTAAGGACGACCGTTATTCAATTGCAAGCAGTCATAAAAAAATTTTCATCGAAATATTGTTTTTCATTTCGTACATAAAGTGATAAGTTTTCGCTAACATAACGCCGGCATCGGAATATTCGTCGTCAGCAATATGACCATCATCGGCCAAAACCCCGAGGAGTTATGACCACCTAAGGAAATTGCCTTGACTATACAGTTAAGCAAGATGTGTGGAATCACACATACCTACCGAATTATTGTTTCTTTCCAGGGTTTGTATCAAAATAAATTACTCTTTCTGATCTTGTGTCAGTCTTAGTATGCACAACATTCTTTTATACATTACCGCTGCTGCCTATAAAAAATAAAACAACCTATGGAGTCCTTTAAATCATGTTTGCGAGCTTGTAGTAAACAACAATCCATTTTTATTGAACGAGTCGTCGAATAACATTGCGTGGGACTGACGTAAGTTTTGCTATGTTGTTCGACGGCTGGTTAAATACAATGGGATTGGTGTTTTCTTCAAGCTTGCAAACTTAAATTAAACAATTGCTTACACCGCCAGCAGCAGCACAATCATTGATTTTACAATTGTGTTACCTGTATTAATGTGACGAAGGCTGCAAAAAAATTATGTTCGTGACTGCACAGAATTTTTGCAGCACAAATTTACAGCCAAGTACAATGTACGCGAGACTTCTAGAGCTGGGAGCGGCATATATCATCTTTCCTTCAATATATATGCATTGCGCTCTCTAATCCGTTTGTCGTTGTACTCTGATGATAATCATGGAAGGTCGAGACGCGTCAAAACGTGTGGCTGATGGTAGTTTTGCTATGTTGTTCGACGTCCGATTAAATACAATGAATTTGGTATTTATTTCAAGCTCGCAAATATGATTTTAAAAATTGCTATGGCCTCCCGCGTTATCATTAATTTTACAATTGTAAAACCTAAGGAATCTGGCCAATTGAACTAAGCTCCATTCCAAGACCTTCGAATCAAGCATATTGTCCGACACATATGTCGTCGCGATACACCAGATGCTTGAGTTTTGCCACCACTATCTGGACAGGTTTGAGAATCAATGTGTTCACGTGGTGTGGCTAAGGTCACTGCTTGCTATGCATTAGGAGCAAAATTTTAAAGTCCTAATGTGCCGTTCTTCGAAGAATCGTTACCATTGCAACCAGTTTAGTTGTATGTGCTACTGTCTGGAAAGGACACTTGCATATTCTGTTCTTCAGACTAGTGAAGAAACCAGTGGGGTAGCTAAAACTACTGAAGGGTTAGCTCAAAAATTTGTGAGTACATGTATTTGCGATATCGGACACTTGAAAATGTCGTAATTTTCCATCACTGTGCGAAGAACACTCGAACTTGTTACAATCTGAGGAAGGCCAATGATATACAGGTTTCAGTAGAACCGTAGAATTCATGGCTATGTGACAGCAATAATCAGTATTTCATGGTGATGCTGTGTAATGCTGTGTAGTATTAGTATAAATAGTTTACTTGGTTTATGGAAAATTAGGAAGAATGTGACTGTCAACACTTCTTCTTAAAACCAGTGTACACTTATATTAACCATAATCACCTTTCATGGTCTAGGCTCTTCTGAAACACATTGTGCACTGTTCAGTTTTTTCTTTGGTTTTATTTCTTTTCATGTTTTTGATGCAATAAAAATATTGTCAAATATGCGCTAAACGTAAATACATACATATGCATACGTAAACAGACATCTAGATCTACCTCACTACATATTCCAAAGATGTCTAAACCATTAAGGAAGAATCAAAGGTGTCTATCTACTGATGCCTGTTTTCCGCTAAAAATCAACAGATTTACGTGCTATCTGCTGTTGTGGGCCACCTCTCCACTCTGCGCAACACAAAGGTGGACCGGCTGCGGGCTTTACTGTAGCATAGCGAGTTATATGTTTTATGCCAGAATGGTTCGCATCGTTTTCTGAAACGCTAAATTGTCAGTAAGTACTGACCGAAGACTATCCGTTATGTGTCATAAAAAATAGCAGGTAAATGAAAACCTTGGCATCTGACAAGAGTGCGTCGTTTACCACTATCCTAAATCAAGATTGACCAAAATGAGTGTTAAGTATTATTATTATAATCAAGGTTGCGGTCTTGATATAAACACCTGACCCATTAATTACTTACATATGTCAGTATAAACTAAGAATTGTATAGTGTAGAAAAGGCAATTCATCCAGTAGACCGGTTTCGTCCTTATTGGGAACTCATCAAGTACTGGCCAGAATTTGCCGCGGACAAGTATGTTTTTAGCTAAAATCTTTGATGGTTGGACTTAACCAGAGTACAATTTATGACACTGAAGGGCCATTTTATTTTCTGCATCATTAGTTTATTCGCGTTCAGAATGTTGGTCCCATCACCGAAGACCTGAACAAAGATTGCATCATAAACAAATAAATACAGAGGAACAATGGCACATCCTTACGAAAAATCGGATACAATAGTTAAAGTTTTATGGGGACTCTTATTAGTGTGAATACAAGCCGGTGAGTCATTATAAATAGCTTCGAGCAATCGAAAAAATGTTTTCCCAGTACACCACCATGTAACATAGCTTCTGATAAGTTTCGCGCAATGCAGAAACGAAAGTGGCTGAGTAAGCTCGAAAAGTAACAGAAGTGGGCCATTGATACCTTAGTGCATGAATTAGGTCCACACATCCCAATGTTGGATTAAACTTTGCTTTGGCTGAACTAGTTCTTTCTCGCTCTTCGCGATTCCTCCTCAAGATAAGACAGTGACTTGAGCGTTAACATCGCGTTTTGTGGATGGGCTCATCACGATTACATTCGTTTGGGACGAATTACTGCCTCCAGATTTCGCTAATGATTCTGTGCAAATTCTTATGTGCATCTATTCCAAGACACCTGATAAATTTGAAACGGTCATCCTCTGACGAAATTGTTCTTCCACCTTCAAGCAAGTCTGTCACTAATAAAATTCTAAGTTTCAATATAAGACAATTTCAACTGGTCATTCCATCACTTGCAAAGACGTTTGCCATATGGAGTGTTGTCTTCAAGATTGTTGGCGAATTGCGCTTCAGAAACTGATGAGATTGTCAATCTCTTGGTAGGGTGGTCGGATCTGCGCTAAAGATTGGAATAAGTTGTTACACTGCGACGCTGTTTTCATCCCATTAGCTAACTGAATCCAGCGCTGTTCTTCATTTACCTCGTGGTTGGCACCAAGTTCATTTCTAAATTTCTAATCTATAGTCTTATTTCCTCTAAGTCACGTGGCAGATTCCGCGTTTTTAACACTATTGGAAGTAGACGAAGTAAAACAAAGGAAGACAATCACTGATCTACTTAAGCTTATCATGCTGCTTTATGGTACGCTGTTAGCCTTCGGCATAGGTAGCTTGGCAAACACAGACGTCGAAGTTATTCTGCATTATTGTATGAAATTTAGCGCATGGATATTCGGGTAGAATGTGGGTAACCAGTCAAATGGATTCTAATTGCCTGAAGACTGTGGCCAGGTCCGTTGATTGAATCAGGCAATAGCCTTAACATGCCACGAGTAAATAGATAGAATTTCATTTAGTTTAGTCGGTTATCGCTGACCCATAGAGGTTGCTAAATGCCACGGGTATTATGATGTGTTCTGCCGCAGTACAAAAGAGGTAGTGTTGCCAGACATCTACATATCCATGGAATATTTGCATGAAAGCACGGCTTTGACGACTTATCACGCGCTAACCAACTCGTAGTTAAATGTTTTATTTGAGCAGTGATTTTCTTAACTTCGGCATGTACGCGACGATATGGGTCTTCACTCAATACTGGGATCACAATTTTATGCCTATTTGCAGTAGCTCGTTTTTGCATATCCATTCTTCACGACACCTCCGTCTAGGATACCATTTTGTCGTGCGAGCTGGCTGATTCATTATTTATTCACTGTTATTTGCTAATTTGCATAATGGTCTATTAGAAATAACGGAACTGCATTTTGGCTATTTCTTATAGGAATGAGTGAACAGTATTCACATTCATAATTATTTTAGGTGGCCTACCATCAAATGCTGTGGAACCCCATTTTACTGCTGATAAATATCATTTTTCTTTTTCTTAGAATGCCTGCCAGGGGAGGCTTGTGTCCACAATTTTCTTCAGCGGCCGAAACTCTACAT
This sequence comes from Eudiplozoon nipponicum, assembly GCA_029291075.1. Lineage (NCBI taxonomy): Eukaryota > Metazoa > Platyhelminthes > Monogenea > Mazocraeidea > Diplozoidae > Eudiplozoon > Eudiplozoon nipponicum. Next base: position 36,326 of record JAQBSW010005177.1, read on the forward strand.
CTTCTGCGCTTCTTCCGTCTGTGAACTTATGCACTGAAAATCCTGCTACACTTGTTGTTTCAGTAGTGACACAATAGAAAAGCCTTTTTGGCTAATGGCTTGAAACCTTACTGAAGCACGTTGTGCGGGCCGCTAATCTCTCTACAGTATATAGTAGAAGTTATTACATTCGCATCACCGTCAAGAATCAATTAGACGCTACAACCAAATTTAATATTGAAAGTTAGGTGATGTGCCTATTATTAGTTATTGCAATCTTGATATGTACATCATTCCCATTTTATATATAAATTTGTCAGTATAAACTAAGAATTATATAATATAAAAAGGCAATTCATCCAGTAGACCGGTTTCGCCCTTATTGGGAACTCCATGTACTGACCACAATTTGCCTCAGATTGTGCTCGAACCAGGGCACGTCCACTTCGGAGTTTGCGATTCTGACTATTGAACATTTATTCAAATTATTGCTCTTACGACCAACTAAATAATTAATTTAATAATGCTTTTTCTTGTTTGTCAATTTCACTCTTGTTTTCGGATTATGAGATTACCTGGCATGTGGTTTCTTTTTATATTCATTGGAAGTAACGCATTAAAATTCTTCGTGCATGTTTTTACTTATCTTCTACCTATAATCAAAATATTCATTGAAGCTTTGTATTGATAAAATAAATAGTGCATTGTTTTTTAATTATATATTTATAGTTTTCATAGTGCCTTTTTTTAAATTGTCTTATTTATATCCATTTTACTGCATTAAAGGTATTAACTTTTCTTTTTCTATATTTCAAAATACTATTAGTTTCCCTTTGTTTACACGTTTAAGCTATATTTTTTTACTGCAGGCAGTACTCCTGGTGCAAATAATATTGTTGTCAGTTTACTGACGGGTTTTTGTCTTTCGGAATTGTATCACATACATTTTTTCTTCCTAATGTTTCTTATTCTACTAAATTTTCATTTCTATTCTCATAGTTGCAAAGAGGAAATCGTTATTTTATATTTGACCAGATGGCTATTCATAGTTAATGCTAACAAAATGTACAATTGCATTGACACGTTTGTCGGCTATTGGTTAATCACCATTCGGAGCCGGTACTTCGCCCTTTTCGCACTATGTGCTAAAATAAGCGGGACGGATGTTGGTGCAGTCTTCTATGTGATATGAAAGTTAATTTCACATATTGTCTAATAATGTGTTGTATTATCTAAAATACATAATAATGCGGTAATGTGTACTTCATGAATTTGTAAATAGACTTCATTTCATGGGAAAATAAAATAAGAAACCGCGTATTTGTTGCCTCGTACAAGCCTCATAATCTGCCTCCCCCCCATTAAAATCGGTTCTCACGTTGGTGGTTTTTGAGTATAAAGTCATCCTCTAATTATGCAAGCTTTGATAGAACTAGTCCTTTTACTTATTGCCTACATCAACTTATTTTCTAATTCTACTATTAATAGGCATAATATACACAGCGATTTTTTTCTTAAAGAATGAACAGCTAATTCCAATAGAACTTTTCAGGACAATTGCGTCATGTTTGACGAATTGTTTGCTTTATTAATGATTTTTGTATTGGGATACAACTATGACGAATGTTGCAAAAAATAATTTCGAAATGTCATCAAGTAACATTTTAGGAAACGATGGGAATAGATAAACTCCTAGAAACGAGCAGCTATTAATTTTAGTGATGTTTATAACCCTCTAGTTTTGTGTTTATGATTTCATTTGTTGGAGCTGGTGTCACGCTTCAACCTCATTATTGCTTATGTTACATTGTTAAGCAAATAGAAGTTTTCTCTTGACATGAGTAAATTTTATACATATCCGATTCCTTTAAATGCAGAGAGACTAGAATTTATCATAGGCACCCTTTATCAATAAACAACATTTACTTCCGAGTTGAAGTATCATTATTTGAGACATCAACTGCTTTAGCAATATTTATTATTTAATCTTGCTTGATGTCGACAGTAATATTTTTTTGATAAAATATCAATATATTAGTCACGTAGGTAGATATTCCCCATGCGTTAGCAAGGTACGCTCGAAAACCTAACCTTGTGATTTGCATAAGATTCTTTAGTTCATCCGTGCTAGTTTTACCCGTCAATCTTCATGCATTACCCTGGCAGTCTTCCGGGCTTTTTTGTTAGTCAGAAAGGTATCCAGAACTGTAGATAATGGAAAAGCTATTTTATTAACTGTGCTCCTCCACACACGCGTACACATTGTACATACATGCATACACGTGTGCGTTTTGCTATTCTTTATTGTTTGAGGTTATCTGTTAATGATTTGTCTACTCCAAACTAAGGAAAAGTTTGTTCCATAGACATAATTCTGCACTGACACATAACCAGGCAATTTTAGCTGGCAAAGAGCACTACGTGGTTCTTCCGTAGGAGTGACATATATTCACATTTAGATTATGTATACATACCAGGGCTGAATGAGCTTATTTAATTTCAGTAGTTATATACGAATTTTGTTGGATGGAAGCGTATTTTTAGTATATAATGCTCCACTTTTCTATTTCTTTGGCCAGTATCTCAATTTAATTCAATGTTTTCGAACAACTAATGTGGTGTAATTTTTGCTTCAATTTCCTTATTGTGGTTTTCATTATCCGCAATACCTGGTAGCTACAGTTTTAAACAACCATTATGTATAATCATTATATATTGCATTTGATGTATAAATATTACTACCAATTAAAATTAGTTAAATTAATAGAAAGAGCATGTCTAATTGATACAACGTGAATTAATCAATTTTTACACTATCACGCACATACAAATTAACGTATATTTGAATACAAATTTAAATTTAGTCAATTCGGGAATAATTTCTTTTCTGTTTAATTTTATTTTGTGTGTTAAAAAGTACTAAGAGGAATGCAGTAAATAATAGAGTAGTACAACGCTTCTGAAATATCAAAGATATGGATTTGGCAATGACGTAAACTGTTGTTTAATGTGGGAAGAGACAGTTCTAAATAATATAGACACGACCTCGCGGTTTCATTAAGTGGTCTTTATTATTTTCCTTCTAATTCCATATTACGTTTTTTATTACTTCCAATGTCGCCGTAAACGTGACTATGTGCATACTTTCAAGTTGATTACTGTCGAGTGCTAGCAATCGATATTATTTTGAAAAAATATTGCTCAATAATCCATTTTTCTTTTGTCGTTATAGACTTAGCGTACAGCAGCAGATACTATTCATCTACCAAACGTGATTAATCCCGTTAATTATTTCACATTTGAATCCATAATCAATGCGGCCTAGATTTAGAACTATACGTATTTCGATCGGAATTAACGAATCATTCCCTATCACATGGCAACGCGCATTTGATGCGATTTTTGGTTTTATACCTGCAATTTATTATGTTTTGCGCGTAAATGTTGCCATATACACGGAGCTTGAAGTCTCTTGTCTATTAAATTAAACATTAATTGATTGAATATTCACTTAGTTAAAAAATTACAGTTTGATTTAATCTGTTGCATTTTGCTACTATATTTTTAATCAAATCAGGATATTTCCTGTTCCATAGGACTTTCCTTTTTTAAATGTTAGTGTTACATGTACCTTATTTGTCTTTCATTTGATGTTCATGTTTTGTTGTACAAATATGAAATTTGTTAATTAAAGGTATAAGAAACTATTTTAAAATTATCAGTTGATTACGTTTTTTGAAAGATATTTGCGGCGGGTGATAATGAAATGTATTTTAAATATTTTTAATGTGTCGAAGTAGTTTTCTAACACGCGGCTAAATAGTTTTGATATTTCGATAAACTGCGTATTTGGTACTGTAGTCTTTCGTATCCTGTTTTCAAGGAAAATTCGTGTTTTCGTTAGATGCTACTTATAGTAACATGATCTTCTCTATTGTTCTAGATATAGTTGTGTAATGGCACTTGTATTTAATTTTATAGTTTTTCTGATAAATTCTTTCCTAGATCAAATGAAGGCGTAACTTAAAATTAGGATCAGCGAGTTACTGCCAATAGCATACATTTGGAAATATAATAAGCTGCATTTTATCAATCGGTTTGGAAAACATTGATGTTTTTATTGCACTTAAGACAGAAAGTTCACAATACTTGTATCAATCTCATGGAGTTGTATTATTCCAGTTAACGATTTTGATTGTGTAAATGTTGTATGTCAGGTAATGGACTCACCAAAATGAATAAATGTATGCTACAGTTTTTTGCGGGTTTTGACTGTCTAAATTAATTTTATTTCAGGAAAATTCATATTCTGGACCATTACATCACTCGTATTGACCATTTTGTATTCAGATTAATTGATATAGTAAACTAAATGACAGCAGTGACAGTCGCTTTATTTTTGTTGCTTTAGAAAATAAACTGTTGACTTTCTTCAACAAAGGTTGACTTATTAATTTCTAACTAACTAGTTTTTAACATTTTTCTGCGAGACTATGAAGCATATACACTTTATGTGTTAAATTCCGTATATGTACATATGAGCGTACTATTTCATCAGAATGCCGTAAACATTGTTAACAACACAGTTGACGTTTTGTTACCCAATTGGTATTCATCTGTGGTAGGTTGCATTATACTCAGTAATGTAGCGTTGCTAATGTAACCTTGCCTTACAGCTTAATTGGCCGTAATGGTGTTGTGTGTGTACTATATAGGTACATATACTTATATTAACCAGATCCTCTCTCGCATAAATTGTTTTCCCTTATTACTTTTTGTCATACTTTTGGATATATCTATGAATTCTATATGGCCATTAAGCATCAGTCAATAAATTCTTTTGTATTGATGCCCGTAATAAGGCTGATTGTGTGGAAATAAACATGCGTGTGGAAGGAAGTTTGGATTTTAAAACAAAATTGAGTTCTATTAATATGGAATTGAATCCGTCGGTAAACACTACAATTTAATAAAAAGTTGACCTATATATTTTCTTGATTTTGAAAAACTAACGCATTGCATTCATTAACTGAGACAAGAAACGCATTAATTCTTTAAATCAATTTTGCGAGCTTGAAGTAAACACCAATCCTATTGTATTTAACTAGTCGTCGAACAACATAATAAAACTACCGCCAGCCGCAACGCACTGACGCGTTTTTACCTTCCATGATCATCATCAGAGTACGACGGCAAACTGACTAGCGAGGATCAACCCGCATTGCATATATATGGAAAGCAAAATTAGATATGCGGCTCTCATTTCTAGTAGTCTCGCATACATTGTACTTGACTGGAAATGTCGGCTTCACAATTTCTATGCAGTCACGAACATTAACTGTTTGCAGCTTTAGCCACACATATGTATATAGGCAACGATGCTTTAAATCAGGCTTCTGGGCATTAAGTGAACACCAATCACATTGTATTTAACTAGTCGTCGAACAACATAGCAAATCAATTAATTTTCATACTTACAGTTTCGTCTAAACCGCCAACCTAAAAGTATTCATATCTTGCCATTGTATTTTAATTATCTTTATATTCTTCAACTAATATAGCATTTCCAGATAGGCATTTGAAAAACAAATTTCCTGTTGTGTTTTCGCTCCATCATTACTGATTTATTGGAGAAGTCGATCACAACAATGAAGTTGGTTAAACGAGAAAATGAGTCCACATTAAAAATACATCAAAATATATATAAGTCACGAATGTTAAAAATGATGCATAACGTATTGTGCCTAGAAATACCTTCGGTAATACCAGTTCATGAACAGCGTTTTGCAGTTATAAACAACGTCGATTTACTGCAACGGTTTACAATTAATGAGGCATGCTTATAAAAAGTTAGCCTTAATTGAAATTGAAAGCAGTTTTTTACATTCTTTATTATGGGCACACGTGCATCTGCCTACGTATGGTTGCCCATAGATACATTTCCAATTATTTAGAACATTAGTTGTGGATTGCAACGGAATTTTGTCCTTCACACCAGGTAGAGGATGTTTGGCGTTGCACGTTATCAGAACTATCAGCTACAAAATATTTGAATACCAAAACTGCGCATTCTAACTTTTATGAGCTTTGTTGTGTAAAAATTCATTTGAGCTTTATACTGTTTGTCTACAAAATATTGTGGAAATCAATTAATGATAAGAGTATTACTTAAATCATCCAACTCATTCTGCATATTTAACGTATTCATGAACTTCTTTGGTGGGTGGTCGATTTGCTTGGATTTCGGCTTCGTAGTGGCTTGGTGCGGACTCGTCCCCTCATTCGGAAGGCTTCTACATAATTTGTACTAACCAGTAGAAATGATGTTCGATCCAATCTTGGTTGTATGACGACGTTTCGGTGCCTAATTTCCAGTAGCGTCTTCCGAATTCTGGTAGCACAGTTCACTGTTCACACGACCAGATTTAAACAAATGTGGAATCTATTAAAATTAAGGTCATAGGAGTGACATAAACACCAATCCAGGTATGTGCAAATTTTACTGTATAAGCTAAGCAGATTGTAACGTAGCAAAAGTTATTCATCCAGTAGACCAATTTTTTCCTTGCTAGAACCTCATTACGCACTGTCCAGAATTTTCCGCGAATAATGACGAAAACGGTCTACCGGATGAATTGCCTTTTCTACACTGTAAAATGCTTAGTTTATACTGACAAATGTATGCACAATGTAATTATGTATTAGGTGTTGTGAACCTATTAACAAACTAGTTAAGTTGTGACCAGAAGGATAAACCAAAGGCAGCATGAACGGAAAGTATAATCTCATGCACATTCGTTTCGTGCTTACTGGCGACTCATCAGTAGGAGCCGTATTACGCCCTTTAACCACTATATATTTGGTAGAAGAATGTGGAATAATAGGACGGTACAATCTCCTAGACGAATGTGTAAATCTGCAATAGTGAAGCTAACATCATATAGTCTACGACAATGCGACTCCAACGCTAACTCACACTATATAATATATATACCGAGTCTGTAAAGGATACTAACACTATGGCTATTGTGTTAGTATCGATACCAACATTACTGTACCGAAAAGGTACATGGTACTAACACTGGTTTCCGAGTCGATAGATGGTAAAAACCTGATGGATATCAATTTATGCTATAGTTCACCGAAATGTATGCACATAATGAGTCAGGCTTTTGTATCAAGATCGCAACTCTGATAAAAGCAATAACTAATTTATTCGAATCGAGCGGTATGTTATCAAATGCATGATTCAACCTCTTAATAGTTTCTTGGATAGCTTTAAGAGTCACTTTTTGACAGAAGTTGGATAACTTCATTTTCGTAAATAGTTAATACAAAGCATGAGTAATAGTACTTGTGGGAAATCATACGTACGCGGATGCTGTAGCAGATCGAATTCACGCTTAGTGGAGCACAAAAACCTGATTGCTACAAAATAAGATTCATGACAAAACATGTCTTTTAAATATATTTAAACGAACATCGGTTGCGCGGGCGGTGATAACATTTCCTATAATCAAGGTTGCGAACTTGATATAAACACCTTACCCATGTAGGTACTTAATGAATTAGGTCTTTATATCAAGTTCGGAACTTTGATTATAGTAAATGTCTTTTAAATATTGCAAAATGACAACAAAACGCTTTTAAATTTTAATTTAGTTTTGGTGTATAAGTATAATGCCATATTTGGAGACTGTTGCTGTAAATATACATTTTCTAGAACTACATTTTCCAAAACACTTTTCTTGCACTGAATTGAGCATGGGGCCATCCAAGCTCCATGTGTTACTACCTTTCTATGTTTCTTCTTTATTCACATTCAGTACTGATATATATTTAAAAAAATAAAAAGTTGCGAAACTAGGTGTTTCAAAATTACCTGATGTGTTTTGTGACTAATGCAGGATAGTTCCTAATGGAATGCTTTTTAGATATATCTCAGATACCTTCGTCGGTCAACAACTCATTACAAGCCTTAGAAACAAACTGATTAGCTTGTTCCTAAAACTTGTGAAATCTATTTTGTTTTATTTTTAATGTAGAGCGCTTTTTCTATTCAAGCAAAATTATTTGTTTTGTTATATTGCTTTAGTAAATCAGTTGGTAAGATTGAACGAAAGCACTAATTTAAAATTATGTACATGATTTAAAAAAAATCATATCACTGATAAATGTTTTTTTTATATTTGGATGTGACAAAATCTATGTATATGCGTTATTTTCGGTGCAGACCGTAAACTAGTTGTGTTAGTGATTGCTCTACGTTGATATAATTTTTCCACCTTCAAACTCAGGAATGAAGTTGCTTTAAAATTAATTTAATTTGGAATCGTCGTTTAAATGAGTAACATTCTGTATGTAAGAATTAAAAACCTCTTTTTCATCAGATTTGTTAGATTAAAGTTTGAAATCCATATTTGATACCCGTATTGAAATTAAGTAAATCAAAATCGGTCAAGTCGAAGCGATTAGCTCCCGCCCCGTTATAAAATAAGTAACAACTATGAAAGATCATAAAATTTATTGAACAACTTGTCCCTTCTTTTTTAAGCCTTCCATCAGCTGATTGTCTGAAAATTTGAGTATTAGAGACTAGGTATGAAGACCGGATATTAGGAAGACAAAAAATACTTTTAGAATTAGCATAAATATAAATATATCTTAAATGAGGATACCACATTTGCCACAAGTTGTGTTTTATTCCTGTGCGTATTGTGTCTACCCTAAAGATAGGACTGGAAATTAAGTCCAGAAAAATAGGAAAGAGAAGAGAGGAAATTCTTGTTCCATCATCAGGTTCAGACAATCAGCTGATGGAAGGCTTAAAAAAGAAGGGACAAGTGAGAACCCATCAATCAAGGCCAATAATCAGAGCACCTGATAATGTACAACATTCAAGATTTTACCGACCTTGAAAGCCATAATTGTCTTGCTTAAATACCATCCATTTTAATTTTATTGAATTTATGACATTCAGTTTAATATGACATTCTCCTAAGTAAGGACTTCAGATTTGAGTAAATTTATTTTAAATGGCACTCGCTAACAATTTAGTTCATATGAGACTCAAAGGATAGACGAAATTCAAAAGGACCATAGTTTAGAAGACCCATTAACACGGGTGTTTTGAGGTTACTGACTATTCATCGGAAATATATTTCGAACAAACCTTATTTTAGTCGGATACAATTAGACTAAAAGACGTTTTCGAGCTAAAACAACAGAGTCAACTTAATATAGAAGATTTCAGAGCTTAGTGCATTAATTTGCGATTTCGGCTTCATGAATTTGTAATTAATCGAAGTACTTTTCATTTACGATAGCAGCATATACCATTTGCTCTGGCCTACCTTAGCATAAATTGGCTCCTTTCCACTCTTTTTCGATGCGAAATAGCTAAAGGAGGCACTGAAGTTAATGATTTTTAAGCGCGCACAGTAATATAGTAACGATATTGCGTTTATTTAGTTATAAAATAAGTAACAACTGTGAAAGATCATAAAATTTATTGAACAACTTTTATAATTGGCTTTATATGTGTATATATGAATCTCATTTTCCTAGGATTAAATGGATCACAAAAAGTCTTGTAGATAAAAATAATATTTTGTCTCATTTAACACTCATTTTATACCAAAAGAATATATATTATTTAAATCAAGGTTGCGATCTTAATAAAAACACCAGTCCCATTATGTAAATACAATTGTCAGTATAAACTAGGCACTGTATTATTTATAAAAGGCAATTCATCAAGTAAACTTTTCTCTGCCTTATTGCGAACTCTTCGCGTGCTGTGTAGAATTTATTGCAGAGAGGGCACGAACCAGACACTTCTGCTTTGGAAACATTGAGCCACCTTGCCGAACACTACACACAATTTTCAGTAATATACTAGCCAATGTCTTGGTTAGCTTTTCCTAATATATATATATATATATATATATATAATATATATATATATATATATATATATATATATATATTGTCAAATCCTAATATTATACATCAATATCACTTCTCCATGTGTCATGGTGTCTGTTTTGCAATAACAGATCGAGGATGTCTAATGTATTCTTTGGGTCGAAATCGCTACGCACAAGTGTTCATTTGAAAGCTATAGTGACATAAAATCAATAGGACGCTATGAAACTGCGAATGCCTGCAATACTTTGCTACTGTGGAATGGATGTTGAACTATTTGATTAAACCAACACTTCTTCGGGACAAATCTTGAGTACCGTATTTCGTGTTACTTCTGATGAATACTCAATGGAGAGTAAACCAGGTCTTTTAGATGAATAGCATTTATTTTCTTCCGTAATGTTGTATTTACATCGAAAATATATTTATAAAAAATCCCGTGATTATACTTTATTTCTTTACACCATATATATATATATATATATATATATATATATATATATATATATATATATATATATATATATATATATATATAACTACTATATATATATATATATATATATATATATATATAGCTGTGGGAGAATATATGCCTACTTGTACTAAAAATTTTGAATTAATTATGGTCGTGACGACATTTAATTTCTAAAATCGATAAACATGCAAATAATTTATTTTAATGAAAATATGAGGTGGGATCCGTTAATCTTCTGTTTGGAATTATTTTTATACTTTTGTCTTCAAGTCCCCATGTCAACCAAACGTGATTAGTCAACATGTAAAACTGGTTTTATTTAAGCTATGATGGTGAGCAAATAAGGTTGAGATTCGTCCATTGCATAATTGATAGAATCTTGTTACTTATGTCAGCTTTGCAAACGTGAATTAAAGGATGATATCATTTACGAACTATTCTACATATAACGACCCAATTTTAACATGACCTACTAGTGAGATCCGACATGAATTCCGTTCTTCATATGAGTCCGGTTCTATAACCTCCTTTTTCACGCACTAGCTGCTTTCACATAAGCTTAATCGTATACATACATAAAACAGGGCTATTTGATGAAATTTACCATTCACAGCAAAATTTTCGTACCGGTTGGTTTTTGCTGGTAGAGATAAATCTTCCTATTTAACAGATGCAAAACAGATGTGGCTCAGTTCTTTATTTTATTAAAATATCCATAATAACTTTATATCTTTAGTATCTGTTGATACTCCTTTGTTTGTTCTCTCACATTTGGAAAGTTTAAAACTGTGTGCTCACCTAGCTTCTTTACACTTTTATTATTATAGATACCAACTTTTATGCGCCTGCCTACAATTTTAATATTTAATGTCATACATCATTAGCAGCATCGCTGATATCCACATATACTGGTATGAGCTCACATCTCAATCATTGATTGGGACAGAGAGACTGTAAGCGTTTGTGTGCGCAAGCCGTAACGGGATACATTGTATGCGCCTGATATAATAAATTATATATATATATATATATATATATATATATATATAAATATAATAAATTATTATAGTTGTGCTAATACACCTAGATAACTCTCGGTTTTTAATGAAATTTCAACGATATTTATAATACCCGTTGGCTGAATTGTGGCAGTTTTCCGCACCAAAAATGAATCGTCTTCGGTCCCCATACACCTTCCATTTTACATGCTTTTACAACAGTATCCTATGCTGCCCCTATCCTGCCTAATCTGTTTTTTGGTTCATAAGCAATGAATATAGTGACTCAAATTCAAAATTCTGTTCGGAGAAGATTTTATATAACTGTTAATTTCCACACTTGCTATTGTAAACGTTAAGCACATGCAGATAATTTGTCTAAATTAACAAGGAAACAACGCTAAATATTGTTTTTGTTAAATGCAACACTTGTTCATAATCTCAAAAACAATATGTTCATCGGTTTATGATTATATATATATATCAAGTCAGTATAAACTCAACATTGCATCAGGCTTTAAAGGCAATTCATGCTGCCTTTGGTTTATCCTTCTGGTCACAACTGAACTAATTTGTTACTGGGTTCGCAACACCTAATACACACTTGCATATATATTAGCTCTCCGCAACAAACACTATTTAATTCAGCCAGTGGACAGGTTTTAGCCGCGGATGGGTTACAAACGTGGGCACATTTGCTTCGGTGACTTTGACTCTATTCACTACGGCGCCCGTGCCACGTACTACCCGTAATTTGAAGTCATACCTACTTCGTTTTTCAGGTCAATCTTTCCTTCAAGCGGAACCCATTTGGAAATTCTTATTACCTGAGATTCTAACTAACTAATTCCAAGCTATCATTATAAAGCAGATACCATGCCACGTGGGGAAATTAGATTGATATGAAATCTTATGACAGGATTTTGATTAAATATGTGTTATAAGTATAAACACAATATTATATCATGTCGCAAATGCAATTCATCCAGTAGGCCTGTTTCATCCCTATTGGGAACTCTTCAAATACTGTCTAGAATTTGTAGTTGACGGGAAGCGAAATGGAGCACATTTGCTTTCGTCTGCACCTCCAATCAAAATTGGTCAACTGAGTTATTTGCTTTGCTTCCTGACACAATATTGGTTGTATACTGAAAAAACATGCACAAAGTCAAAATCCGGCCAACAGAATTCACTTTAGTATAACTTTTTAAAGGTGGCCGTGTTGCCACAATCTAATGCCAAGTCGCGGGTAGTTATTTAGAACGTCAGGTCTTAAGAGATTCTAAAAGGGCTCCACCTGAAGGAAATTCTAACCAAAAATCTAAGTTCGTATATGACTTAAACTTACATATAGTGTGTGACACGAGTGACTATGAAGCATATATTTCCCTGATTTGAGTCGTGTCCAAGGAAAAATTAATTGCGCGTGGCAACTAGTCTGATTACCGTTTTACTTATATTTATTGCTTTGTCTGATTTGTAAGTGTATATTCGTGCGTGTCTGTGTGTATATCTGTGTGTATTTCTGTGCGTGTAGGTTTCATTCTCTTGGACTGAGAATTGACTAACTTTTCGCTACGTTAGCTGTTACCTGTACGGATGTTTTTCCCCGAATGTAGACTTTCGTTTCGCCTTGTTCCCCTATTATAACAGTACAGGGGTTGTGGATTGCATTGTTGAATGCTAATATTTTTGTGAAATTTCTGCCGCCGCTAACGACGGTAGTATTGCCGTTTGTGCAATTGTTTTTTCTTTTTCAGTTTGTTGCAAATCCGATCCACTGTTTGTTGAGGCTGGTCTAGTGGGTTTTCGGGCCTGTCTGGATGCTAGCAAATTGTTGTCGAGTTTCGTGATTCGTGGCCGGTTGATTGAAAACATCACGTTTGTAAAACTTTTCGATGTCTATGCGAGTGCTTCTTGTTTTACATAAAGAGCATTATATTTTTTTATTCGTACTTTTCTTTGTGTAGAATTGAGAAATTCGTTCAATTAGCTGGGTGCTCCGTTTTTTGGCATTAGCTGATTTTCCTGACGGTACTGGACTGTTTTTAATTACTTTCTGCGGTAAATGTTGCTGGATACTGTTGATCAATTGCTTAATCGTACGTCCATTACATACGCTACCGAAAGTATATGAGAATATTTAAACTGTAGATGTTTTGGAAAGAATTGGAAATTGATCTTTGCCATCAAACCTCACGTTCACTGTGTGCTGAATGTGATATTATCTTTTGCACTAGGAAAATCTTTCCTTAGTGATTCGATTTAATCGCCGTGCGATTATTGAGGACAGTAGATCGCCTCTATTTGGTAAGTTTAGGAAAACCTATTTGATGGCACCCTCTGTAATGCGAAGCGGACGCGATCTATGACTCGCTCCGAGTAGTTGTTTATTAGAAAAATTTTCCACAGGTAGCCTATTTCTTCCTCAACCTTGCGTTCAGAGTAGACCTTCCTGAATTTGCTTGCTAGGTTGTTAGCTAAGTTTCTTTTGTGAGATTTTGGAACACAACTGTTGTAATGAATGTATGGCCCAGTGATAGTAGGTTCTCTTTGTATTTTCAGTGCCAAATCTGAATAAATATTCATATAGGAAATTGCATTGTCCAGATGTCCACCATTACTTGATCAAATATATAGTCACCATAGTGCGTAGTATCGACTCCTACTGATCATTCGTCAGTAAACACGAAACGCATGTTTGCATGTGACTATAACCTTTGTTCATGTTGACTTTGTTATATATTTCTGCTCTATTTGAACTATTTTTACTGGATGAATTACTACCTGATGCAATGCTGAGTTTATACTGACAATATATATATATATATATATATATATATATATATATATATATATATATATATCCTGACGGTGTAACCTGAAACAGTGTATATGTTAAAACGTGAAATCTATTTACTACAATAAAGGTGGATACAAATACATTTGGTAGGCTAATTTGCGAGGTGTGATGAAAGAGAAATGACGGGTGTTCACATGGCGATAAAATTGGTTGAAAAATTTGTATATATACAATTTTGTGCATCATTCTTGTCCCTCGATGTTCGTGATGAGGCATTTGACCCTGAAACGTTAAAGCTTCTGCTGTTGAATTTCTTTATAAGGATGTATATGTCGTCCATCTTATTGAATATTTGGTGTATTCAAGAAATAAATATAACTATTTATTCTACATATATGTTGGCTGTATTAGGATATTTGCGCCAGTCCTCTTAGAAATGTATTTTGCAAGTAAAATACTGATAATAAAAATGCAAAATTCTTTGAAAACATGAATTTCCTTAAATTTAACTTCATATTATGAATTTGGCTTCTTATATCCACATTATTATTTATTAAAAATTTACGAATATTGTTTAAATGTGACTGAATGTAAGCAAGCTTATTCTACAGATTATAAAGCATGCGCAATTTTTTAGTTAACTGGCATGTTTTATACCACTCGGCATATGTCATATATATATATATATATATATATATATATATATATATATATATATATATATACAAAAAAAGATATATATCCAAGATGCTTTATTGGTAATCCTGATTGGCGATCTGGCCTTTGTTTGATGTTTGAAGTATACTTGAAAAGTAAAAACGGTGACTTCATTTTCGACTATTCGGCAAGATCAAAGAGATTCCACACTCTTTGTACCGGCAATAATGGTTGTAAGTGTACATGTATTTGTATGCGTTTGTGTGTTTGAACATGACCATGCACTTTTCTAGAAAGCAGAATAAGACAGGCATATTCTTCCCCGCCTCTTTCTTTTTATAAATACACTCCTCTATTCGCTGTGTTGAGCAAGTCAACATAACCCTGTAACGATTTTAACACGATAATGGCACTCGTGGCTAAATATCTCTTTTTCCACAAACTGTGTTAATATTTGTGCACTAAATGCACGAGTGCATATGTTAGCAATTTATTTGTCATAAAAACACTTAACATTAATTTAATAGTGTAAGTGATTTAATGATCACTGGTTTTGTGGATGGTGATAACAGTTATTTAAAAATCAAGATAGCGATCTTAGTGTTAACGGTAATCCTGCATGAAACATTCCTGTGAAATCCAATTCGAATATGACAATAAATGGTGTTTTACTCATAAAAAAGGCCACATTATTCAATTCTCTTCATCGAGGAAATTAAGTATAGATCCTAAAACATGATTTAGTTATGCAAGTATGTATTAGGTTTTGCGAACCTAGTAACAAATTAGTTCAGTTGTGACCAGAAGGATAAACCAAAGGCAGCATGAACGGAAAGTATAATCTCATGCACGTTCGTTTCGTGCTTACTGGCGACTCATCAGTAGGAGCCGGTATTACGCCCTTTAACCACTATATATTTGGTAGAAGAATGTGGAATAATAGGACGGTACAATCTCCTAGACGGATGTGTAAACCTGTAATAGTGAAGCTAACATAATCTGAAGTCAACGACAATACGACTTCAATGCTAACTCACACTATATAATATATATACCGAGTCTGTAAAGGATACTAACACTATGGCTATTGTGTTGGTAACTGATACCTTTTTTGAAATCGATGAGTACCGGATACTAACACTATGGTTTCCGAGTCGGTACATGATACCAACCTGATGGATATAAATTTATGCTAAAGTTCACCCAAATTGAGAATTACAACAATTTCCGGACACCTGTTACTCCAGTTAAACCATACACTCTGGCCTTCATCGATATCAGTTATCACATTTCCCGGTAAGCATGACATCATTCAATTCAATATATTACAGTTAAATACTGTTTGTTGCGAAGAGCTAATATATATACAAGTATGTATTAGGTTTTGCGAACCTAGTAACAAATTAGTTCAGTTGTGACCAGAAGGATAAACCAAGGCAGCATGAACGGAAAGTATAATCTCATGCACATTCGTTTCGTGCTTACTGGCGACTCATCAGTAGGAGCCGGTATTACGCCCTTTAACTACTATATATTTGGTAGAATGTGGAATAATAGGACGGTACAATCTCCTAGACGAATGTGTAAACCTGTAATAGTAAAGCTAACATTATCTAAAGTCAACGACAATACGACTTCAATGCTAACTCACACCATATAATATATATACCGAGTCTTTAAAGGATACTAACACTATGGCTATTGTGTTATTAACTGATACCTTTTTTTGAAATCGATGAGTACCGGATACTAACACTATGGTTTCCGAGTCGGTACATGATACCAATCTGATGGATATAAATTTATGCTATAGTTCACCAAAATTGAGAATTAAAACAATTTCTGATTTACTGGAGTAACAGGTATTCAGAAATTGTTGTAATTCTCAATTTCGGTGAACTATATCATTCTTGAAGGAATTTCCGTGTTTGGCACCTGAATTAATTGAAATTACCTAATTGCGTTTTGACTAACGCAGCTTTCATTGTTCCAGTAATTTTCTTTTAGCAATATATTTCGGCCCATCTTACCGTAGGCCTTCATCAGTTGCATCTAACGAAACAAATGAAGCAAGTGTTTTATTTCCTCTAGTCATAATATTTATATACCTCAGACTGATCTTTCATTAGATATTCGCGTGTCACGTGTGTGTGTGCATTATTCATGACCGTTGTTTTCATCTAACTAATTTAGACCAGAGTGGCTGAGTAATAATTTATCAATTGCATTCCATAACTATTCGTTTTTTACACACTCAATGTAAATGACGTAACTGAGATGGGGGAGACCAATAATTCAAAATCACTCGTCATAAAAACATGCCATGAGTGAATGTAATGCGTCCAGCAGCACGCATTCCCAATTTTCAACTGAAAGCCTTTTTGATCTGAGAGCGAGAAGGATCGATTTCCATAAGGTACCATTCATTCTTTCTACCTGTTCATTTCCTTTTGGATTATAAGGAGTCGTTCTACTCGAAGCTATACCTTTTTCCCGAAGAAAATTTTGTACCTCGGTCGACATGAAGGAAGAACCTCTGTCTGAGTGAATGTACGAAGGCATCCCAAACATTGCGAATATTTGACACAGGTGAAGTATGACGGTGTGACTGCTAAGGTCAGGACAAGAAAATGCAAAGGGAAATCGAGAATATTCATCGATGACCGTCAGTAGATAATGATTACGAGTTGATGAAGGAAAAGGTCCTTTAAAATCCATAGATAACCGCTCAAACGGTTGGGTAGCTTTGATTAATTGGCCTTGAATTGCCGAAGGAAATCTGGGCTTGATTTCAGAGCACACTTCACAACTCAAGGTCATTTTTCGAATTTCATCAATAGAATATGGTAAATTACGAGATTTCACAAAGTGGAGCATACGAGAAATTCCAGGATGACAAAGAGAATCATGTATTTGTTTTAAATCCAGTCCAGTTAGAAGCGCACCACAACAGGATCGACTTAGTGCATCTGCTGCTTTGTTATCTTTTCCGGGTCTATAGACAACATCGAAGCTGTAAGGTGATAATTCCATTTTCCAGCGCAAAATTTTATCGTTCTTCACTCTTCCCCGATTTTGATTGCCAAAAATAAAGGAAACAAATCTTTGATCAGTGACAAGTTTGAAATGATTACCCAAAAGCAAATGCCTCCATTTTCGAATAGCTTCAACCACGGCATAGGCTTCTTTTTCAACAGCTGAGTGATGTTTTTCAGATGGCGTCAACGTCCGAGAGAAAAACGCCACGGGTCTTCCATCTTGGTTCAAAGTGGCAGCAATAGCTACGTCCGAAGCATCAGTTTCGACGACAAACGGAATATCACAACGAATAGAAGCTAGAGTTGCTACGGCTAATTCTTTTTTAAGATCATCGAAATTTTGTTTCACAGAGACGGGCAAAGGAAAAGTTCGATTATGAACGAGTGAGTGAATTTTATCGGAGAAGTTGGAGATCCACGGCGAATAATAAGCGAAAAATCCCACAATTCTTTGTTGCGATTGCACATTTGACGGTGGTGGGAGATCTTGTAAAGGCTTTAATCGGTCAGGATCAGGTTTAATTTTTCCATTCGATATTTGAAAACCAAGAAGAGTAATTTCTTTAGCTGCGAAAATGCTCTTTGATTCATTTAAGGTCAATCCATATTTTTTAGCGGCATTAAGAAATTTGTTGAGATTTGTTTCGTGTTCAAGCGTATCTCTCCCGCAAACTGTCACATTGTCCACATAGACAAATGTATCTGTGAGATGTTCCTGTGCGATTATATGATCCATAGTTCTTTGAAAACATGAGACACCATTCGTCACTCCGAAGGGAATGCGACGGAATTGAAACAAGCGTCCACACGCTTCGAAAGCAGTAAATACCTTTTCATGTTCTTGGATGGGTATCTGGTGGTAAGCGCTTTTGAGATCCAAAGTGCTGAATATATGATATTTTGAAATGGTTTCAGCCATTTGGTCTATTTTCGGCTTCTGAAACATAACTACAGGAACTGCCTGTATCAACGAGAGCATGACAATTTATGTTGTGACTTCTAGATTTATAACACATTTGGTGAGACAATCAGGGCAACAGCTAATACAGTTGCAGATATGGTAGGATGAGCAATCAAACCACTGGGCGGTGATTCTAAGAGCGGCATACCTTTTGAAAATGTCCTTTGTTTCCACAACTTTTACAGAAAGCGTTTTTGGCCGGACATTTCTATCTTAAATGATAATCGTACCCACAAAAGTCACATTTTGCGAACCTAGTAACAAATTAGTTCAGACTCGGTATATATATTATATAGTGTGAGTTAGCATTGAAGTCGTATTGTCGTTGACTTTAGATTATGTTAGCTTCACTATTACAGGTTTACACATTCGTCTAGGAGATTGTACCGTCCTATTATTCCACATTCTTCTACCAAATATATAGTGGTTAAAGGGCGTAATACCGGCTCCTACTGATGAGTCGCCAGTAAGCACGAAACGAATGTGCATGAGATTATACTTTCCGTTCATGCTGCCTTTGGTTTATCCTTCTGGTCACAACTGAACTAATTTGTTACTAGGTTCGCAAAACCTAATACATACTTGCATATATATTAGTTCTTCGCAACAAACAGTATTTAACTGTAATATATTGAATTGAATGATGTCATGCTTACCGCGAAATGTGATAACTGATATCGATGAAGGCCAGAGTGTATGGTTTAACTGGAGTAACAGGTGTTCGGAAATTGTTGTAATTCTCAATTTGGGTGAACTTTAGCATAAATTTATATCCATCAGGTTGGTATCATGTACCGACTCGGAAACCATAGTGTTAGTATCCGGTACTCATCGATTTCAAAAAGGTATCAGTTACTAACACAATAGCCATAGTGTTAGTATCCTTTACAGACTCGGTATATATATTATATAGTGTGAGTTAGCATTGAAGTCGTATTGTCGTTGACTTTAGATTATGTTAGCTTCACTATTACAGGTTTACACATTCGTCTAGGAGATTGTACCGTCCTATTATTCCACATTCTTCTACCGAATATATAGTGGTTAAAGGGCGTAATACCGGCTCCTACTGATGAGTCGCCAGTAAGCACGAAACGAATGTGCATGAGATTATACTTTCCGTTCATGCTGCCTTTGGTTTATCCTTCTGGTCACAACTGAACTAATTTGTTACTAGGTTCGCAAAACCTAATACATACTTGCATATATATTAGCTCTTCGCAACAAACAGTATTTAACTGATCCAATGTTTGTCCATTTTCTTGTTTAGTAGTCGCGAGTATATGACGAACAAAGACTTCATTTTTCGGTCTGACATAGAGATTCATTAGAGTTTTGATAGCATTATCATACGTATCACAGTCAACGATGTGTTCATATACGTTAGGAGAGACGTAGGAAATAAGAGTGTCTAATTTATCCGGATTCATGGATTCGACTGATTTCAGGAGACCACAGAATGTACGATACCAATGATTCCATTGTTTTGCTGCATCTGGTGCACTAGGTTCAACATCAAATCTTTCTGGTCTGAGTAGGCGTTCCATGATTGGGTTATATGATGAATAAATTGTTCTGAATCACAGTAACAAGCACAGCAAACGGGCAGAATGAGTCGACAAGTCAGAAGAAAGAGTTGCCTAAAATATTAGGCTTTATTCATCATATAATGCAGATATACATGCTAAAAGACAAAGAAAAACATGTTAGTATACGAACGGTGTGAATATAAATGTGTGTACAAATAAACAATCATATCAATGATACTATCGAGATTCGACTAATGCGGAAGGTCACGGATCTTACTGCGACTCTTCGTGGTGCAGCTTCTTTGCAGAGAGTAAACGAAAGTTGGCTGCGTTATAGAAGATGGGCGTTAATAAAGCGAAAGATATAATCGAAATATGTTAAACAACTCCAAATATGTATTATTTGGACACACTCTGTCTTAGAATATACAACTGAAATTTTGATTGCAATTAAAAATCATCTGTTTAATTTGTTAGAAGCTGTATAAAAATGAGTTTTGGAATACATTTGCCCCGTCGTCCGTCATTTGCGAGTACAGGCTACAACTTCTGTCTTTACCGTAGTTATATTTTGGTCTATTGTCTAAAACTATTCCACTTTAATCAGTGGACGCTTTCATAATAACTCGGTCAAGAAGAGTCATGACAATAGGTTTTATCGGGATTTTCTTTTGTTATTCCGCCTATATAATCAATTTTATGACATATTACGAAAAAATTTCGGATGTGTTTCTCTTTAAATTGATGAGTATAGAAAAACCAACGATTACTTCTGTGCAGCATCGGTTATACTTGATTGCATCTTAATAAAATAAAAACAGGTAAATTTACCAGTACTGGGTAAATCCAGATACATCGACAGGTCACCGGCACATCTTCATGGTTCACAATACTTTTTCGTATGTTATATACTTAGTGGTTTGAATTTGACCATAAAATTACCTAAATTAGCACATTGGACATGGATGTGCAAACCAATCAATGCATATATATTTATTTGTATATCTGTTTGATTTTAAGGTAAGCTTTCACTTTTGTCAGATCAACCGTGTTATTAGTGATGCTATACGCACACAAAACTCATACACGCATATATGTGTACTCTGTACACATAATCTCGTCCTGTTTGCCATAGGTTATAGAGAGTACGAGGTTAATAAAATCGTTGATAGAATATAGTAGTACTCCCACGTTTGGACAAGATCGAATATGTGGCTAACAATAACGAATTATATATCAGCTAAATAAACTTTTATTTATATTTATATCTTGTATAAATTTAATTTATACATAAACATAATTTATACATATCTAGGTACATATAAAATATACATATAAGCCCCAGGGTATGTTAATGCGATCCACCTTGAGGACATAATATATGGATGTATATTCAGATAATTTTATAAGATTAGGGAGGATCTCAAGTGATTGCTTATATAAATTATTTATATATGCATATGAAATAATGCAGACGTATATATGAATGGATATTTATATAAGATTTTGGTTTATATATATATATATGTATATATTTATATAATTATTGCTGATATACAATTCGCTATTGTAGGTTACACATTTGGTCTTGTCCAAAATTGTGAGTACTACTATATTCTATTATTTTACCCTCGGACTAAAGATGTACAATTGATCACTATATTTTAATTAACTCATGAATTAATGGTCAGCGTGGCGTAGAAAGAGAAATGTGTAGAAATATTCTACTAAGTCTAATTACGGAATGAGAGAAAGCGTTCCAGACGTGAAGGGCAACTTTCGGCTGCTGAAGGAAACTTTGACCACTGGCATCTGGGTAGATAGTGCTCATCAGCCTTGGTTGGCAGACGATCTAAGAGAAGGAAATCCTCGAATACAAACCATTACTAGGAATGGGCAACCTGCTGTACTTTAACAGTCCACATATAACCATGAACCACTTATATGATTATATGGCAGTTAAACAATAGTCACTTTTGGCTTTTGTATAGCTCTGCATGATCATGATAACCTATTGCACACAGGATGAGATTAGGTAAACCGGGAATTGAAGTTGAGCCATAATATATTCTATTAAGGGTTTTATTAATCTCACTCTCTCTCTATAACCTATTGCAAACAGGATGAGATTAGGCAAACCGCGAACTGGTGTTTACTGTAATAAAATTTAATTGGAAATTTTGTTGATTCTTCTACACGTCCGGAAGAGTAGTTTTAAAAAATCGTGACATCAGGGACATTTGCATTTGTCAATTAATACGGATTAACTATATCGATTATATGATTGAAAATTTCGAGTAAGCATATATTCGTGTATGAGTCAGTGTGGATTGTTTCGTGTATACATTTGAGTATAAATGAATAGTTATGCAGGCCGGTTGTTGTGGCCAACAACAAAATAATTTATTAATTAAAATAAATATAAATTGATCTGCCTTGAATGAGAATATCACACTTTCCACAAGTTGTCTTTTTTTCTTTGATTATAATGTCAACCCTGAAGATGGGACTGGAAATGAAGTCCTGAAAACTCGGATAAAAATTCTCAATAAATCTTAATTCATAAACATTTCCAAACAAGCCTTATAAAAACGACTTCAGAGTCATGGGAACAGTGAGAACTCGTAATTTATTTAAAAATAACAATCTGTACACCTGGAAATGGAAAGTAATCAAGAATTTACCAACCTAGGAGTATTATCCATTGTCCCGCAACCGTCAATTGTGGTATCAGCTCGAACGAAGACAGCACTATTCTTTAAATCAAGTTTGCCAGCTTGAAGTAAACACCAATCCAATTATATTCAACCAGTCGTCGAACAACATAACAAAACTACCGCCAGCCGCAACGCACTAACGCGTTTCGACCTTCCATGATCACCATCAGAGTATGACGGCAAACTGACTACCGAGGATCAAACCGCATTGCATATATATGGAAATCAAAGTTAGATATTCGGCTCTCACTGCGCAAACGCAAATTCCTTTTAAGGAATATATCAAAGCTAAGCGGGAGTTGATTACGACAAATTTACAAGTATGACTGGTTGAGCAAAGATATTAACAAATCCTAAATAATGGCTGTAGCTACTGCTAGAAATAAGATTTATTAAAGTATTTTATTCCATTAATTAATTGCAATTAGTATATATATATATATATATATCATCGCTCTACAATCATTCATTTATATACATTCTGGGTTTTCATTTGATTATGCTAGTGGTAACAAATCTGACTGGCTTTTACTTTTATTTCTTGTTTTGCCAGATTGGTAAGTGTGTATGCGTTTCTGTTTGTGTGTTCGTGTTTGCATGTAAAGGTCATTCTCGCAGTATTGCAAAGTGATGTCTAAGATCTGATCATTATTGTTCTGATGGCTGGAGAATTAACCATTTGTGCGCATTGTTCGCTGTTACATGTACGAGTGCTATTTTTCCCAGTGTAGTTTATCGTTTCACCTTGTGCAAATTTTTGTGCTGCTTATAGTAAAAGCGCCAGTGTGGATTACATTGTTGAACGCTCATATTGTTTGGAAACTTCTGTCACCGTATGCGCCTCTGTTATTTCAACTTCAGTTTGTTTCCAATCCGATTGAATGTTTGTTGATTCTAGTCGAGGGTCTGTTTGGTCTTGCCTGGATACTAGTAGATTGTTGT
>JAQBSW010005178.1:0-30000 GCA_029291075.1 Eudiplozoon nipponicum
TATATATTAGTTCTTCGCAAAAAAACAGTATTTACGGTATGTACATGTTTTATACTATTTTATGCTTGCTTTGTCGTTCATAGACTAGGAAATACTATACCATTATTAATGTTTTAATGGAATTTACAAAACATTTTGTTGATTTAACAAAATATTTTGCTCTTCATATATCGCGACTATTTTATAAATTACCGGAAAATGCGCAATATATTTTCTTATTATCTTATATAATATAATGAAGAATCCAGCCAGACAAAATTCAAAAGTGACTAACGTTTCACGAAGAAGCGGGGGTTCGCTGTAACGATAAATTTCAGGGTTATGCGGAATGGAAGCATCAAACTTGAGTTAAATCAATCTTGTAAAATATTTGCCAATGTGTTTATGTTGTATTAGGTGTTTATTCGAGCGGATTTATGTATGTGCCTAAGTTTTGAGATTGCTAAATCCTAAAAAAGAGACTAAGCTACTCTTATTGTCTGTTAAACAATTAAATTAACAAAAAATTACTAATTGTAAACATGGCGAGAAACAACCAATCAATTGCGTGCGTCACCTCCAGTTCAAGCTCAATGGCTGCTTACCAATTGCCTGACCCTTGTTTTTCCCATCGAAGTTTTCGTGTCCACTGCCTTCAAGTTGACTCCGAATATTTCAGCTTCCGGTTTCGGATGTCTAATCGAAACTTGGACTGTTCCATCTCGTTATTGTTGTTATAATTCATTTTTTGAAGCAATTTTTTCCTGCACACTGGTCAAGTATATTTAGACATATTGTTGTGTTTGCTTGTTTGTTTTTTCTCTATTCAGAGGTTTGCGAATGCTCATTCTCGCGCATTGGTATTCGTTTCTTATGGTGAAGAAGCGAGCCTCTCTTC
Organism: Eudiplozoon nipponicum; assembly: GCA_029291075.1. Taxonomy (NCBI): domain Eukaryota; kingdom Metazoa; phylum Platyhelminthes; class Monogenea; order Mazocraeidea; family Diplozoidae; genus Eudiplozoon; species Eudiplozoon nipponicum. The sequence goes on from JAQBSW010005178.1 coordinate 878, forward strand.
GTGAACTTTGGGAAGAAAATGTGAATAGGCATCGTGCACCTGACTCAAATCCGGCTATGCTGTATTTGGACGATGTGTGGTCCTACCCACAAATGGATGCCTACGCTAACAAAGTTGCGAACGTTTTGTTGACTGCAGGCTTCCAACGTGGTGACCGACTGGCTCTACTCATGGAAGCCCATCCTGTCTATGCGGCAATTTGGATTGGTGCCGCCAAAGTAAGTTGAGTTGAGCAGTTCGGTTTGGGAGTTCCACTCATTTGTGCCATCATTGACAGATTATGTTTTAGCGGCCAATCAATGTCCCGCACCGTTGGCTCTAGAAGAGTGTACACAAATGAGGCGGAATTAACCAGGCCTCTACGTAGTGTCCTGTGTGCTGCTTGACGTCCACAGATTTCCACTCATTCAAGTGGTATTTCGTCAGCGTAGCGAAGGCGCTTAATGGAAAGCCGACAGTATACTTTATCTGAAGGCCGTGTACCTAGTACTTGATTAAATAGATGATCGATTTTTAATTAGTTTGTATAATGTGATTGCCCACTAGAACAAGTCTAATCACAGGTAACGTTTTATGCGGATTTCAGTGGAATTTGTTTTTCACACTAAGTACATGATGTTTGGTGCTGGATTAAACGAACGTTAGTAGCACGGGCGGTGATAATAATTATTATAATCAAGGTTGCGATCTTGATATACGCACCTGCCCAGTGCTTAGAGCACCAGATTCCGATGCAGACGTGCCCAGGTTCGAGCCCTGTCCGTGGCAAATTCTGGCCAGTACGTGATGAGTTGCCTATAAGGACGAAACTGGTCTACTGGATGAATTGCCTTGTCTGCACTACATAATTCTTTGGTGCTGGATGTTGTCAAAACTAAGTAATCTACGAAATATCTAAACTCCGAAGTGGAACGCAACCTATTTCTTAGGTGCGCTTCATTGCTTTTTCACATTTCTGATCTAAGTGCATATAAACCGGGTTCAGTTCTACAGTACAAACATACACAGCGGATTTTATTACACCATTAGGTTTATACTTACCTGTAAACTATGGTGGGTAATCGTTAATTATAATATTATTATGCATCACTTACAATCCGCTCTGGCGAACAAATTCGCGGTGTACTATTGAATAATGTCTTCACTAGGCTCCTTTCCTTTTCAATGAGCAGTAGCTGTTGACATGTAAATATTGCGCTGTCCACGTTTGCTTATTGAAAACTGATCTACACATTGCGCCATTAGTTATACGACTGGGCAACACACCACGGAAAGCTAGAGTATCATCTAATATTCGGGGCCATTCATTAATTTTGAGTAGTTCGCAGGCAAAACATTTGTATCATCAGAATCACGGTTGCATAGCTTCAGTTTACTCAATACATCAAAGTTAGTTCGTTCCAATGTACACGTAAACATATTTCCCATGATAGGAGCCAATTGAATCTCCTAACAACCTAACTACTCACTCAGTTTAACATTTTGGAAATATTTGAACATTTTTCACTGATATATAACTTTTCTATTTAAATAAAATTTATTTTTTGGTTCATACTTTCAGTAAATCATGTGATAAGATCGAGCGAAAGTGTGTACGTGTGTTTGTGTGTGTGTGTGTGCGTATTTATTTCATATCGGTTAATTAGTGTTTGTGTATTGATAGATTATCATGCAAATTTCGTCGGATAGGCATATATTGGTACGGAATCCACTGCGCGGTGACCTAAACTTATAAAGAACTAAGTAGAGATCGTGTAATGTGGTTTGCATTTTTACTTCTCAAGGAGCTGATGACTATTAGTACGGTTTATTCTGAACACCTTCGGCAGTCTAGTCTAATGCGTCATACACTGTTTTTATGTGAGGTGTATCTAATCATTTTTGTGTCAATACCGTTGAAGCAATTCCTGTTACATTGATGTGAATCAAGGGCATGTAGTTGCATGCAATTCGTTAAAAACAATTTCTCGAAAGATTTACTCTTCTTTGCATTGCTCGTTGCAGGCGGTGAACAATTATTGATTTTAGAGTCTACAGTGGATGTTTGCTCAATTCGACAGTCTTTCGCAGTACTGTGCATGCCTGTGACAATCGCTATTAATTATAAATTACTTTTGGTGCCTATATATATATATATATATATATATATATATATATATATACATACATATATATATATATATATATATATATATATATATATATATATATATATATATTGATTCACAATTTCGAAATAAACGCACAATTGCATTCAATATTTTTCTCTATGCAGAGATGTTTCTTATGGTGATTTTATACTCTTTTCAAATTGCTTGGTTGTGATACCTGCATTCTGTCAGCAGAATATTAGCTTGTTTTCGCAAAAAACTGCTGTTATTTTGTAGATCAGAAGTGCAGTGGCAAGCGTGAACTGTAAACTGTGTCAAGTTTTGCCTTATTTCTTCAAAGGCATCGACTGTGTCTAGCGCCTCGACATTTGGCTCGACTGGGCGACTTGTTATCGGCGCCCTCACGGTAGACATTTTTGCTTACCGCCATCCACTCTTCTCCTCCTGTTTTTGTTGTTGTTGTTGTTTTAATATTTTGTCATCGAAATTTAATTCCGCTAGTGTGGCGTGTTAACCTGCTTCGCTATTCGTTGTCAACCGTTTGCCACTTCTATTGACTACACTTATTTTGGTAAAGTGCATTCGTTGCTGACTTGCACCTGGCTGCTGCCAATCAAGTGGGCTGCACTGACAAACGTGTGTTCACATGTTGAAACACCTTATTCGATTGCCAGTGTGTTTGCATAGCTTTGCTCAAAACTCAATTTGTTTGCCACTGGTCAAGTTGTAAAGTGTTTGTTTTAGAGACTGGTTTAGCGTAAAAACCTTGCTTTGCTTGGCGAAGTCTGTGTTTTCGGAGTGAAGTTGTCAGACAACCTGTGCGTGCAAAGCGTTTTATAATTTTCCGATTTGACGTGCACCAGAAGCTGATGATGCTTCTAGGCTGTTGCCGGACGGATTGTAGCCAGTCGTGTCCGATTCGTTATCGTGAATCTTGGCGGTTCCAAAGGGCTACCATTACTTCTTTCTTGGAGGAAGGATTCTTTTCGTGGTGCCCCAGTTGGCTGTAGTTACCCTGCCTCGCTTATAGAAAATTAAGCAGAAAGGCCATTGATTGTGCACCCATTTCCGTGTCATCATTCATTCGCGCAATTGCAGTTTAGTTGACTTCATTGATGCTTGATTACTCTAGTTGGACTGCACCGTGTCTTACTGGTGCTTATTATACTGATGATTGTGATATTAATTATGTAGCAATGAAGTATAAGTTTATATATATATATATATATATATATATATATATATATATATTTCTAATTTGAAAGAAAAAACACATTAATAGCAAAGTGGATAATGCTATTTATTTCGAGAATAATTAACTTCTCTTTAAAATCTTTTTTATGTATAAACATCATGAATTTTCATTTGATTATGTGGGTGGTAACAAATCTGACTCGGTTTTAATTCTATTTCTAGTTTTGACTGATTAGCAAGTGTGTATGCTTTTTTGTATGTGTGTGTGTGCCTGTTTGCATCTAAAGGTCTTTTTCGCTGTATTGCAAATTGACGTCTGAGATCTGGTCATTCTTGCATTGATGGCTTGAGAGTTAACCAACTTTTCGCATTTTCGCTGTTAAATTTACTAATGTTATTTTCCCGAGTGTTGTCTTTCGTTTCCTCTTGTTCCTTAATTTTTTTGTTCACTTGGAAACAGCGCAGGTGCGGACTGCAGTGTTGAATGTTCATATTGTTTTCAAATTTATGCCTTCGTAATTACAGCCGCGTTTTTCTCCTCAGTTTGTTGCCAATCCGGTCGAATGTTTGTTGAGTCTGGTTAAGTGGGTGTTTGGGCTTGCCTGGATTTGTTACAACCCACTTAATTTAAAAGAAACATGTTGCGCGACAGTGAAAGGATCATTTACCTGATTTTCGGATTGCGTACTGAAATATTTGAATCCACTGTCATCATGATGATTTTTGCAAATATTTCGATTTCCGGGTACGGAAATCTTTTTCAATGCCAAACACATCACCCACTAAGTTCACAATCAGTATGTCAAGTGGAAATATTAGTTTAAACTGCCTCATTTATTTTTTACTGCGGCTGACTCCTTTTGGAGGATAAGCCGGCTCCATTCATGGAGTTTCTTGGGAATTTGGTACAAGTGGTGTCCCCTCACCACTCGGCTTTTTGATCGAGGACGCACCTCTAGCCTTTGCACATCCAAGCGCAGTCTGCAAGGCAGCAGTAAGTTGCATGGTTGCCGGTGGCTGTTGAGAGCTCATTCGCCATTCGGAAGTACGGGGTACTGTCCAGGAGTCCATGTAATCCTGTGGCTGTTGAACCCTTTTGTGGCGGGGAACACACGCCGAGTCATGGTGCCGTCGTCGGGCTCATGTGGTATTTTATAGGAGATCCGATTGCCGGTCGGAAATCCACCACGCCCTGGTGACACCACCGCCATAGCCCCGTTAGCCCATGTACGATCGGCCATCGAGACATGTATATATATATACAATATAGAGAATCAGACATACAATTTTTCCCAATATGCGGGGTAAAATTTAATACATTGAATGGAAGCACCTTTTTGGAGACAATGGACAGGTAATCAGTAAAGATATAATCCATACTACGCTTAAAATCGTCGTTCAATTATACAAATGAATAGAGAAATTTTACATGGTTGCAAACATACACATGGTAATGTAAACATACTCAACAAGTCATTGTGAAAAAAATTTCCTGTTATAGTCTTCAAATATTCCTATCAATCACTGACATTAGGTGAGCGAAAATGGTAAGAACCAGTATAGACGTAATTGAAAAAGGACGCAATCTATGTCTAAAATATTTGTTTGCAGCAGTATTATCACTATAGAGACTTACAGCAGCATACTATATTGATGCTTGCATTCCGCATAACCCTGCAATTTATCGCTACAGTGAACCCTCGCTACTTTCTGGATCGATTGTCCTGGATTCACGACATCGCGGATTTTTTTCATTATATTATATGAGATAATAAGAAAATATATTGCTGATTTTCCGGTGATGTCGAAAATAGTCCCGATATATGAAGTACAAAATATTCTGTTAGTTGATTTTTGGGTCCTTACCAGCTCAGTGGTTAGAGCACCAGATTCCGATGCAGACGTGCCCAGGTTCGAGCCCTGTCCGTGGCATATTCTGGCCAGTTCGTGATGAGGTTCCAAAATGAATGAAATCGCTGTACTGGATAAATTGCCTTGCCCACCATAAACAATACCGAGTTTATACTGGCAAATGTAAGTATCTATGGGTCAGGTGTTTATACCAAGATCTCAACCTTGATTAAAAGTCACTGTTTTCAACACCCACGCAATCAATGTTCGTTTAACATTCATTCTATATTAATCAACATTTCCTTGCATTCACTGATAGGTTAAAATATTTCCTCAAGCTATAGAAGAATACTGCCAGTCTCTGATTGGTTCCGCATTTCGTTGCAAGCTTTCGCCGTGTTAACATGTTTGTATGCCATAAAAGCTGTGGCGAAAATCTGTCCTGTATATCGCAGAACAAATCCTATCATTTAACGCACGTTTTATGTTCAGATTCATTTGTTGGTCCTAGATATATCAAATGAGAATTCTTAGTCTATTCTGTCATAGGGAATTGATAATTTTCTAAACCCTTTCTATGGTATTTTTGTATGTAATTATGTACGCGTGTTATTACTCATTAAATTTTTAATGAATGTAGGTAGGTGTGTATATATGTATGTATGTATGTATGTATGTATGTATGTATGTATGTATGTATGTATGTATGTATGTATGTATGTATGTATGTATGTATGTATGTATGTATGTATGTATGTATGTATGTATGTATGTATGTATGTATGTATGTATGTATGTATGTATGTATGTATGTATGTATGTATGTATGTATGCATGTATGTTTGTATGTATGTATGTATGTATGTATGTATGTATGTATGTATGTATGTATATGTGTGTGTATGTATGTGTGTATATATGTATGTATGTATGTATGTATGTATGTATGTATGTATGTATGTATGTATGTATGTATGTATGTATGTATGTATGTATGTATGTATGTATGTATGTATGTATGTATGTATGTATGTATGTATGTATGTATGTATGTATGTATGTATGTGTATGTATGTATGTATGTATGTATGTATGTATGTATGTATGTGTGTGTATGTATGTATGTATGTATGTATGTATGTATGTATGTATGTATGTATGTATGTATGTATGTATGTATGTATGTATGTATGTATGTATGTATGTATGTATGTATGTATGTATGTATGTATGTATGTATGTATGTATGTATGTATGTATGTATGTATGTATGTATGTATGTGTGTATGTATGTATGTATGTATGTATGTATGTATGTATGTATGTATGTATGTATGTATGTATGCATGCATGTATTTATGTATGTATGTATGTATGTATGCATGTATGTATATATGTATGTATGTGTGTTGTATGTATGTATGTATCTATGTATGTATGCATGTATGTATGCATGCATGTATGTATGCATGCATGTATTTATGTATGTATGTAAGTTGTACTTGTCATGATTATATGTGGACTGTAAAAGAACACTAGGTCAATAACGTAGGCAATTAGGCCGACGGATCGCGAAATCTAGAGTAGCTTTCTCAAACTTTCGTCATTTATTGAGAAACGCGAATATTTCACTTTGTCTAAAAGATCGTGTTTACAATGCATCTGTACGAACAGTCTTACTATACGCTAGTGAAACTTGGCCTCTTAGAATTGATGATTTGGGACGCTTACAGGCATTCAATCATCTTTGTTTGTTAGTATAGCACATGTTGGTTACCATGTTTTGTGGGATGTGCTTTCCGTTGATAAAGACTTCCGAAACCGGAAGTCGAAGTATTGCGCAATAAAAAGGACAAGGTATTTGATCAGTATTCTTATTGATTCATAAACCTCATGAGTTATGCGGGATATTGGAATTCCCTAGACAGGTTAACCACATCACTGGTTGTGCGGTGAAGTAGATCATTGGTTTACCTTAGGACTGCCGAGACGGGAGACAACGGACCTTAAGCAACACCGATCGAACATCTTCGACAGGAGACAGTCGTCATAAGGAATATATTTTTGAGACAGATTCTTTATGTGTCTACACTGTCGCATTCTATTTCGGAACGTCGATGACGTTGATTAAAGTCACCGCTTGCATATTCTGCTGGTTACACCACTAGGGCAACTCAGATGGATGGTTTTTAAAGGCACAATAATCCATAGCTTGATTTAGACGACTTCACCGTATTGGAGGCCTAGATCTCAGTTTATATGTGTATGCTATTATTTAACCTGTTAACAATATGCTTAAGTTGACGAAAGATATTCAATGACCTTGATGTGAAAAAAAAATAAAATGTGATTGTAAAATGACTATGGTCAGATCAATAAAGTTTTCAAAATTGAGATACCAAGACAGCTTGAAGTGTCTTTGGTAAATTTAACCATTTTAGCATTTATGTGCTGTGTTTTGTGTGCATGTGCCTACACTAGATCGGTGTGTCTACCGCTCTGATAAATTACAATCTGCGTGGCTCCAGTTTAAGTCATTGCATAGCTGAGGTGCGGCCACGAGGCATCATCGTCGCCAAGTCTGAGTTGCTTAAGGCGTTTGTCGAGACGGATGCAGTGGCGCATCTTGAGGCCGAGCATAAATCAATCACCGGAAACTCTAGCGAGTTGTCAACTCACTCCGTGTCGAACGATTCACTGTCACACGGTGATTTAAACGTTTCGGGGGCTACGGATGCTCGTAATAAATCGCCTAATCGAGTGTGCTCTGATTTAGCAGTCTTCGTATGGATAATTGACGATCAAAATATACGCCCGACTGACTTTCAATTGTGCTCTGATGGGAAATCTGTGAAAAAAGGTTAGTTAATAGCTGGCTTGCAACAAACTAACATATATGCGTTTTTGTATTAGCAACTTCGTACATGGTAACAATTAGCGCCTTCAGAACAGGGCCGATAGGCCGCAGTCAGCATTAACAGCTGGTACAATCCCTCCTACGCATTAGTTTCAGGATGACGGACTACTACTAATTAGGTTGCTTATGACGCGTGTCAGTGAAAGGCGCAAGGAAGCTGTATGGCTGATATAGTCTTGCCCTACTGCTGACTTGGCCATAATGATGTTGTGTAGAGGTCTAGTATGCCTCACTTCTGTGAGTTATTTTGATAAATATACTCATAGTAAATAGGTACTCTCTCTCTCTCACTCTATCGTAAATCTCACTAATAATTTTGTTTAATTTATTATTTTTGTTGTTGTTTGTGTGTTATATTTTCGCTTTTTATGGTTATATGGCAGTGAAACATTAGTCACTTTTTGCTTTTGTATGGAGGAACATGATAATGATGATGATGATGATTTTGATGTTGAAGTTGATGAAGATGATGATGTTGATAATGGTGATGATGATGATGATGATGATGATGATGATGATGATGATGATGATGATGATTAATTAGGAGCCGGTACAGCACCAAAACCCACTACGCAACTGCCTGAGCAATGCGTGACTTACCGTGAGGATAAATATGCATACGGCATGCCTTGGCACATTACTGTGAGGTTGTCTGTAATCCGAATGACACTCATTTTCTTTCTTTTTTCATGCACTTATTATTGCATAGATTTTTTTAAATCAAGCTCAAAGATTTGTTATCACTACACCGTAATCGATGCTTTTTACATTGCATGCTTTGCTTTAAAACCCTGTGGATGGCAATTTTGCTCTTACTACCTATTGCTACCTATTTCAGTCGGTCGTGATCAAATTAGATCACGATAGTATGCACATATTTTAAAATGTACGACCATGTGTCTTTATGTATGTACTTAAAAGACTGTTTTACGACAATGTGCAACAGCCGAAATAAAGACATTGTGACTTATCTCAAGTTCGCAAACTGGAATTCAATAATCCAGTTACCTAGCCTAGATTTGTACCTTTAAATGTGCCACACACAATGTGGTAGTTATGACTGCCAGTAAGGCTGGGACCAATGGTCGTGGGTCCGTGCAAATAATTCTAGCAGATGTGATTCATATGTTGAGTCTGCGCGATTTGCGTTCGCGGATTGTTGCTTTGCACCGTCAGCTTCAACAAAGAACCGCTTGATCCCCATTTCCAAGTACGCATCGATTTATTCTTCTTCTTTTTAGCTGGATGCGGATTCGTCCCTTCCTTCCGAAGGCTTCAACGAAGACTAGATCGTACCTCATTTCCGGTGGTTAGTATGAGCGATGTTAAAGCCTTTGCAAGAAAGGGACTTATGCGCACCCAGCCAACATGAAGAAAAAATCGATGCGTATCTGTTATTCAAGTATTTTTTGAAATTTGATTGCGGAGTGCCAGCTTTATATTTTTTTTGCAATGCCGCGTTTTGCGTACGCGGGTTGTAGCTTTGCACCGACAGTTTCACAAATATCCGATTGATCACAATTTCCATTTCCTTTTTGTCTTCGATCGGGTGCTGAGTTTGTATTCGTCCCAATGGATTTGCGGTTCTATCACAAAATATGTGATAGAAAAAATCGATGCGTCCATGGAAAGGGGGATCAATCGGACCTTGGCGAAACGGATAGTGTCAGGGCAACAACCAGCGAACGCAAATCGTGGAGAGTCAAAATAAATTTTGCATTTCGAGCTGAATTGTTAACGTATAAACTGATGCATGTATGTAGACATATATTAGTGTATATTGTATGTAATCATGTTTGTATGTTAGTAGGTTTATATATATATATATATCTATATATATATATATATATATACATTAATGGATGAATGCATAAGCATGTGTGGGGGTGCGTTCGCGTGAATCCGTAACTGTATCGTCCTGTATCCTGAATGCATTAGCGTTGAAGTCGCATTGTCGTAGACTTTATATGATGTTAGCTTCACTATTGCAGGTTTACACATTCGTCTAGGAGTTTGTACCGTCCTATTGTCCCACATTCTTCACCCAAATATATAGTGGTTAAAGGGCGTAATAGCGGCTCCTACTGATGAGTCGCCAGTAAGCACTAAACGAATGTGCACATGAGATTATACTTTCCGTTCATGCTGCTTTTGGTTTATCCTTCTGGTCACAACTGAACTAATTTGTTACTAGGTGCGCAACACCTAATACATACTTGAAATCATCAAATGTCCTTATTAGTTCCTAGTTGCTTTCTACATAATACTTTTGTAATGATGTATTTGTTTATGCTTTGTAAAATAGCAACATGTTTTTTATAAGCATTAATTTATTGAGCGGGTGGTGGTAACAATTCTTCAAATCAAATTGGTGAGCTTGAAGCAAACACCAATCCCATTGTATTTAACCAGTCGTCGAACAACATAACAAAACTACCGCCAGCCGCAACGCACTGACGCGTTTCGACCTTCCATGATCATCATCAGAGTACGACGGCAAACTGACTAGCGAGGATCAAACCGCATTGCATATATATGGAAATCAAATTTAGATATGAGGCTCTCACTTCTATCAGTCTCGCATACATTGAACTTGACTGGAAATGTCGGCTGCACAATTTCTATGCAGTCACGAACATTAATTGTTTGCAGTTTTCGCCACATATACATATATAGGCAATACAATTTAACAATAATTGTTTGCGCGGGTGGTGGTAACAATTCTTTAAATCAAGTTTGCGAGCTTGAAGTAAACACCAATCCCATTGTATTTAACCAGTCGTCGAACAACATAACAAAACTACCGCCAGCCGCAACGCACTGACGCGTTTCGACCTTCCATGATCATCATCAGAGTACGACGGCAAACTGACTATCGAGGATCAAACCGCATTGAATATATATGGAAATCAAATTTAGATATGCGGCTCTCACCTCTAGCAGTCTTGCATACATTGAACTTGACTGGAAATGTCGGCTGCACAATTTCTATGCAGTCACGAACATTAACTGTTTGCAGCTTTCGCCACATAAACATATATAGGCAATACAATTTAACAATAATTGATTGCGCGGGTGGTGGTAACAATTCTTTAAATCAAGTTTGCGAGCTTGAAGTAAACACCAATCCCATTGTATTTAACCAGTCGTCGAACAACATAACAAAACTACCGCCAGCCGCAACGCACTGACGCGTTTCGACCTTCCATGATCATCATCAGAGTACGACGGCAAACTGACTATCGAGGATCAAACCGCATTGAATATATATGGAAATCAAATTTAGATATGCGGCTCTCACCTCTAGCAGTCTTGCATACATTGAACTTGACTGGAAATGTCGACTGCACAATTTCTATGCAGTCACGAACATTAACTGTTTGCAGCTTTCGCCACATATACATATATAGGCAATACAATTTAACAATAATTGATTGCGCGGGTGGTGGTAACAATTCATTAAATCAAGTTTGCGTGCTTGAAGCAAACACCAATCCTATTGTTCACTTGAAGCTCACAAACTTGATTTAAAGTAATGTTTGTCTTTTTAATTTTGGTATAAATTGTTGAACAGTCTGGTACTTTTGACAAAAATTTCCCGGGTCTAGTGGGCAGGCTAGCCATACTGTTTTAACATCTAGCTCTGCCTCATTGTCTAACGCCTTCTCTGTCTTTCCTTCAGTCACAAAGGCCAGCGAGACAGTGAAAGGAAATGTTGAGCATGAAGAACGTCTTAAACAACTCTACATGGAGAGGGCTGGGCAGTCAAATGGAAGCAGTGTTCATGTTGGTTCTTGGAATGACGCTGTGATGGCGGCCTGTTGGAGTGCACCTCCAAAACAACATCCTCAGATGACGTACAGAGACGCGTTGCTCTATGTCTACACAAGCGGCACCACAGGTCTTCCCAAGGTAAGTACTCAGTACCAATTTGGCGTTTTGAACTGATTCTGATGGTGGCTTGTTTGGCCTTTGACAAAGAATGTATTTTTGTTTACATCACTGATATGTTGCATTTAACTAGAGTTGTACTATTCCGATTATGCCTGTTTGTATAAAACGATCGTCAGAAGAAACCGGGAGTTATTGACTCTTGTTTAGACGCATCTTAGCATATCGTTGTGTTTTCGTTGAAGTGTGTGCGCTTTCAGAACTCTCACACAACTGTGCATATTTTCGCATAGTTTTGCCTTAATTTGAATTGCTGGTGTATAAAACAGGTTTGCGAGTCTGAGATAAACACCAGTCCCGTTAGTGTCCGACAAATGGCACAACATACCTGAACTACACGTGCTGACCAGTTTCGATGATGATTACCAGAGCCTAATCGCAAACCAACCATCGAGGTATTAAAGTGCAATTCAAATATAATGCTTGGCAAATACTATATGCGGCTCTCGCTCTTAGTAGCCTTTTGTTTAACAACACTCGCGCAATAAACTAGTGTTCTATTGCTGTTGATTATATTAATGTTTTACGTGGCCTGAAATTCAACTGATTTGATCCATTAATGCTGTAAGTGTTTGCTAGACATTTTATTATCCTTTAATAGAAATGCAATTATATAGATTGGGTAGATTGGCTGTTTCTCTCGTCATTTGCTGGGTTTACAAAATTGTGGAGCCACGCTAATATATATACATAATATGATATATATACATATAATATAATACATATCATATATATACTTACTTTTTTTACTTTACTGCGGCTGACTCCTTTTGGAGGATAAGCCGGCTCCATTGATTTCATGGAGTTTCTTGGGAATTTGGTACAAGTGGTGTCCCCTCACCACTCGGCTTTTTGATCGAGGACGCACCTCTAGCCTTTGAACATCCAAGCGCAGTCTGCAAGGCAGCAGTAAGTTGCATGGTTGCCGGTGGCCGTTGAGAGCTCATTCGCCATTCGGAAGTACGGGGTACTGTCCAGGAGTCCATGTAATCCTGTGGCTGTCGAACCCTTTTGTGGCGGGGAACACACGCCGAGTCATGGTGCCGTCGTCGGGCTCATGTGGTATTTTATAGGAGATCCGATTGCCGGTCGGAAATCCACCACGCCCCGGTGACACCACCGCCATAGCCCCGTTAGCCCATGTACGATCGGCCATCGAGACATGGTTGACACCGTCGTACCACGTTGAGGAGGGGATGGACTTTACGACGGATCATATATATATATATATATATATATATATATATATATATATATATATTAGATAGGTATATATTAACGTGTTTTCTGTTGTAATCTAATGATGATCAGATTAGGTCTATTTGCGAAAGTATTCATTACTGATGGCTGTTTTCATTTCTGCACACACAATCGATGCTATCTTAATTCTTTTTATGCATTTTCGTGCAAATTAGGAAAATTGACATTTCTTAGCTTGACTCCTTGCTGAACGCCTTTTGTCATTATATTTGCGCTAATCGCTTCTTCATGCGTCCTCTTGTTTAGCTTTTATTTTTTCAATTTCTCGCCTTCTTTCGCACTTTTATCTTTCTTTTTCTCCTTTCGGTTTTTCTCTATTCTCATGTTTTTCATTTTGTAAAATTCAGTTTGCATAGCGAAAGGCTTTCTTTTCTTTGCACTTTCTGCATGTTTTCTTATCTGGAAGGTAGAGATTGTACACTATTGTTCTTACGTATATAGCATCAAACACACACACACACATATACACACACACACACTCATATATATATATATATATATATATATATATATATATATATAGTGCATCGAAAAATCATGCCAGACTATGATGTGAGCTTTGTCATGCAATTAAATGATACTAAAACACGTACATTTTCGTGTTTAAACGAAACGCAATCCGACTGTCTTCAGATTCGAAACGCTGAATTTTGTTCTTTCTTTCGCTTTGTTTGTGTGTTTTCTAACTTCACAAACGTGTATCAACGAAGATAGTCGGAAACCTATTATGTTAATCCATTTATATTTATTTAACTGTTTTGCTATTACGTGATAAGTTGGCTTTTGAGAGAATTAGACATAGAAACCTTCCCATTTACCAGATATTCTCTGAGTTGTTCGAGTCCAGTTTACGAACCTGGCGTTGGCTTAAATCCCGTCGCGCCACGTTGCAACACTACCGCTGGTCGCACGCATTGACGCGTTTCGAGCTTCCACGATCATCATCAGAGAACGACGGCAAACTGTCGAGCAAGGATCAAACCAAAGAGCATATACAAAGTATTGAAAACGAGATATGCGGCTCTCATCTCTAGCAGTCTCGCAGACATTGTATTTGTCTGGAAATGTCGGTTGTGCAATTTCTACACAGTCACGATCTCTTACTCTGGGAAATTCTGCAGTGATCTCGGCAAAAACTGTATCGACAATTTAGGTAAACAGATCCTTACCGTACACCGGAGCAGCTCGCAATAGCTTGAGAGGTACTTTTACTGGTGCGAATGCACGCCTGTTGGTCATTATAGCAGGCTTCGAGCAATCAAACCATTTCGACTAGGACATCGTCATTTAACAGAGCTCGGCGTAAACCTCTATTAAAAAAAGTTGACAAAATTCAAAATAATTATTATCGACTTTGACAGCTTTATGTGACAGAGAGTCCATCTTGTAACCATTTCGATGGGCAACTAAATCGCTACCCACGCCATTTTCTATACATGGCGAATTGAGGAGATGTTGGAAATGGCTGGCAGGTTTCGCTTCAGAAATTAATGTCGCTCGTACCCCTTTTGCAGAACGAGCTTCAACTAATTTAACTAATTGCTACTAGCTGCGCAATACCTCCTACGCAATTGCTTAAAAATTAGCCAAAAACCAGTATCTGACATTCAAATTTGTTGGGTTTTTTCAGTTTTGAAATTTAACTTAATTCTCGTGACATCGCAACATTACAGTTACACCACACGTGTACGATACTTTATTACTCCTCTCAATTAACATTCTACACACTAGATGAGCTTATGTATACCGGGATTTGGAGGCCTGATGATGATTCCGGAAAGGAGGAATCTAAACGTAGCCAATCAACGAAGATTGGATCGAAACCTGAGTTTCAGTGGCTAGTATGAACGATGACGAAGCCTTCGGAGGATAGACACGATTCCGCACCAATCCAGAAAGAGGACAAACTCGAAGCGTACTTGTAAATGGGGTTTAATCGGATCTTGGCGAAACTGATAGTGCCAAGTGACAACCCGCGACAAAGCAAATCGCGGAGATTCACTACTTTACTCATCGTTTATCCTAAATCATGTTCGAATAATACACTTAATCTCACATAATAGAATTGTTGATCTATAGAAAATTAAATCTAATATAGGCCAGCGTTTTATGCTTGTGATCGAATATTTTGAAACTTAAACAAGGTTCAAAAGCACATTTTCGTGAACAAAAAGAATTCTCGAATGTCCATAGACTAATCTTAGACACTATGGATTGGCTAGATAGTGTGAACACCTATGAGATATACGACGAGTCGAAAGATATATAGTGTGTTTTCAATTTGCCTAAGCACTCCTCGAGTACACAAAACAAACAAAAACGAAGTGCTTTAATTTAGAAGATTATATGTATGCATATATATATATATATATATATATATATATATATATATAATTATATATCGCAAAAACCATGCAGCACTTTACAGTCCTTCATTTATGTACTTTTATTGTTAAATGTGTAGTGACGGAATGAGAGTAAGCCTGCCAGACGCGAAGGGCAAGTTTCGGCTGCTGAAGTAAACTATGGCCACTGGAATCTGGGCAGATAGTGCCCATCAGCCTTGGTTAGCAACATAACTAACTAGGAGAAGGAAAACTCCTAATACAAACCATCCTCACTAGGAAATAGGCGATCTAGTCTTCTTTTACAGTCCACATATAACTGTGAACGACTTATGGTTATACGGTATGATAATGATGATGATGATGATGATAATGATGATGATGATGATGATGTTGAAAATGATGATGATGATGATGATTGCGGTGATTATGATCATTATTATGATGATGAGGAGGAGGAGGAGGTTGATGACGATGATGATGATGATGATGATTGCGGTGATTATGATCATTATGATGATGATGATGATGAGGAGGAGGAAGAGGATGTTGATGACGATGATGATGATGAAATACATACTGGATTTTAATTTGATTAATCCGTTGGCAACTAGTCAGATATTCCGTTTTACTACTCTTTCTTATCTTTGGCTAATTTCGGGTGCATATGCGTGTGTGTTTGTCTGTGCGTGTAGACGTCATTCTCGTTGTATTGCAGCGTAATCTTTGAGACCTGGTCATTCTTGTATTGATGGCTTGAGTTTTGTCCGAGTGCTTGCATTGTTGACTGTTACGTTTTACAATGTTTTGCCCCCGTGTGGTGTCCTTCGTTTCACCATGATCTTCAGCTCCATTTTGTCGCCTTGGTAACAGCGCAGAATGTGCTGACTGCAGTGCTGGTCGCTGATCATGTTGTGCATTTTCTCTCGCCGTTAACCATGGTAGTGATGTCGTTTGTACGCCTGTTTTCTTCTTCTTTTTCGTCAGTTTGTTGCCGATCCGATCGAGTGGTTGTAAAAGCTGGACTTGGCTGGATGCTAGTAAATTGTTGTAGTTAGGTTGTGTGATTCGTGGCTTGTCGATTAAAGTTTTATGTTGATGGAACCTTTTCAAAGTTTAGGTCGTATGCTTGTAATTTTTCGTAATTTTTCGGACTTTGCACTGTATGAAATTGAAAAAATCGTCAAATTGGTAAATAAATAACGAATTATATATATATATATATATATATATATATATATATATATATATATATATATATATATATATTCGGCGATAGTGAGTAAATTCACCATTTTTAAAAATACAGCAGAATTTCTCACCAGTTCCATTCAAGGCACCACTATCTTGCAATAGCATTGCGCAGATTGCTTGTATCTTCTTGTTACGCAATTTGCGAAGCGATATTGCTTTCATTTTGAACGTGTCCGTAAACACTTGGCGTATCATTTTATAGACACGTCTGTTAATCGTTACGCCTTCTTGGTGACGCTTCTATTCCAATCTAATTTGACATCGTGTTGTGCTACCTTTTGCACGTTTAAGCGTGGATTAAGCTTATTAATTGAAATAGGCTTGAATGTCAATCCGTTTTTCGGGCATATTGTAAAATTAAACGGATTTACTATAATCAATGTGGCTGTCTCGATATAAACACCTGACCCATTGTGTGCATACATTTGCCAGTATAAACTCGGTATTGTATGGTGTGGAAAAGGCAATTCATCCAGTAGACCGATTTCGACCTTATAGGAAACTCATCACCTACTGGCCAGAATTTGCCGCGGACAGGGCTCGAACCTGGGCATGTCTGCTTCGGAACCTGGTGCTCTAACCACTGAGCCATCCTGCCGCACACTACACTGCACACAATTTTCAGTTATATACTAACTAATGTAACTTGGTTAGTCTATTTTTCCTTTAGGTGGAGCTCATATGGCATCCATTTAGACCCAAAGTTCCAACCAACCATGCACAATCTGTCATTACTGAACAGACACCACACTACATGGGGAAGTGGTATTGAAATGAACATTTATATAATTAAACGAAGTTTGGTTGCGCGAGCGATGATAAAAATTATTTTAATCAAGTTTGCAATCTTGATATAAGCACCTGACCCATTAATTCCTTACATATGTCAGTATAAACTAGTAATGGTATATTGTAGAAAAGACAATTCATCCAGAAGGCAGGTTTCGTCCTTATTGGGAACTCATCATGTACTGGCCAGAATTTGCCGCGGACAGGACTCGAACCTGGGCACGTCTGCTTCTGAATCTGGTGCTCTAACCACTGAACCATCCTGCCGCACAATACACTGCACACAATTTTCAGTTATATACTAACTAGTGTAACATGGTTAGTCTGTTTTTACATGTAGCGTGGCGCCTGTTATATGATGACAGATTGGAGATAGTTAATTGGAGATTAAGGGACAAAAGGGTGCTATATAGGCTCAACATAAAAAAGAGGCTAACCAAGTTACATTAATTAGTATATAACTGAAAATTGTGTGCAGCGTAGTGTGCGCCAGGGTGGCTCAGTGATTAGAGCACCAGGTTCTGAAGCAGACGTGCCCAGGTTCGAGTCCTGTCCGCGACAAATTCTGGCCAGTACATGATGAGTTACCAATGAGGACGAAACCGGTCGACTTGATGAATTGCCTTTAATACACTATGCAATTCTTAGTATATGCTGACAAATGTATGCGCTTAACGGGTCAGAAGTTTCCATCGAGTTCGCAACCTTGATTATAGTAAATGTTATCACTGCCCGCGCAATCAATGTTCGTTTAATTAAATGGATAACGCATCATATGTATTTACGAGAAATACGAAACCTGCCTTGCAAGTTGGCTTGAGTGTGACTGATTACTGCCGATAAACTGAAAGCACTAACGGATCCGGAATATTGGCTGTAGATATTGATTGAAATTATGTTTAATAATAAATATTATTGCATTGCATAATGTTGTTCATTCTCATATCTTTAAAAAAAATGGCGAGTTTACTTACTGTTGCAGAATTGGATACATGCAGTCAGCCATTCCCACTGGTTTGACCAGCGATTCTAATCAAGACTAGTAATGAAGTGTTTTTCTAGTCTAAACGAAATCGTTGTCTAGCATTCAATCATTCATTCAGTCTGCAATACCGCGTATTTATCTAATTATTTTACATTTCTATACATAATTTTCTACAGCGATACATGCATAAAGAAATATATATATTTATATTTATATATATATATATATATATATATATATATATATATATATATATATATAGTATTACTTGTCCCGCTCGTTAACCATAGACGTCACTCCTAATTACATCACTTAACATGACATGAAAAACATAAATTAACTTATATAACTAGGCCTGGTATCATTGAAGTAGGCGATTTGGCTACATGTACACCTTACCTTAGCATAGCATATAGTATGACGCGTGCAAAGTGAAATTGACGTGAAGTTACTGTAGTTTCACTTAGATGGATATACACAAGGTTGTAATCGTGGGTGATTGCATAGTAAACAGATATAGGCACACACATACACACACATCACCATCATTATCATCATGCACAGCCATACAAAAGCCTAAAGTGTCTAATGTTTCTTTAAATCAAGTTTGCGAGCTTGAAGTAAACTCCAATCCCATTGTATTTAACCAGTCGTCGAAAAACATAACTAAACTACCGCCAGCCGCAACGCACTGACGCGTTTCGACTTTCCTTGATCATCATCAGAGTACGACGGCAAACTGACTATCGAGGATCAAACCGTATTGAATATATATGGATATCAAATTTAGATATGCGGCTCTCATCTCTAGCAGTCTCGCATACATTGAACTTGACTGGAAATGTCGGATGCACAATTTCTATGCAGTCACGAACATTAACTATTTTGCAGCTTTCGCCACACATACATATATAGGCAACACAATTTAAACAATAATTGATTGCGCAGGTGGTGGTAACAGTTCTTTAAATCAAGCTTACTAGCTTGAAGTAGACACCAATCCCATTGTACTTAACCAATCGTTGAACAACATAACAAAACTACCGCTGTCTAATGTGTCATTGCCATATAACCATAAAAAGCGAACATTGTAATTCGTTTTATTCATGGTCAAATGTGGACTGTAAAAGAACGCTAGGTCGTCTATTTCTAGTGAGGTTGGTTTGTGCTCGGAGATATCCTTCTAGATAGTCGGACAATCAAGGTTGATGCGCACTATCTGCCCAGATGACAGTGGCCAAAATTTCCTTCAGCAGCCGAAACTTGCCCTTTGCGTCTGGCCCGCTTGCTCTCATTCCATCAAAGACACTAAAAGTTACCGCGCAGTTGGAAAAAATCGAGGCTTCACATGAAACGGGATAAAGACTGTGTCCCTTTAGACTCGAAAAGGTTCATGCTACCATTCCCGTGCTGACTAAATTGTACCCGCCGGTTGTCAGGCCGGAATTTCTATGGCTACGGGCCACACACGTGTGACACACACCTATCTGCTTAAAAAGTAGTGGTTGTTATGAGACCAACTAGTGTTGAATAGATGAAGCTGTTTAAGCGAAATTTATTATTTGCTTTATTACTTGCCCATATTTGGTGCTTCGAGCGACCAGTGGACAAATAAACTTGACGATGAGAATGAAACTATCGAGAGAGAGAAAATGTGGACAGTTCATTCGAATCGTCTCTCAAACACAACTTAATGACATGATATCATTGTCACTTCGCTTGTTTGAATGATTTTGGCGGCCGACTGCACCCTATTTGTCTTTTCGTATTAGCGATTTTCGAACCTTCTCTCAAACTCATCGAAGTGATTTTTTGGGTATTCTGAAGGCCCAGGTTCGAACCCTGTCCGCGGCAAATTCAGGCCAGTACAGGATGAGTTCCCAATAAGGACGAAACCGCTCTACTGGATCAATTGCCTTTTCTACACTATACAATTCTTAGTTTATACTGACATATGTAAGTAATTAATGGGTCAGGTGTTTATATCAAGACCGCAACCTTGATTATAATAATTGTTATCACCACCCGCGCAACCAATGTTCGTTTAATTATATAAATGTTCATTTCAATAACACTTCCCCATGTAATGTGGTGTCTGTTCAGTAATGTCAGATTGGGCATGGTTAGTTGGAACTTTGGGTCTAAATGGATGCCATATGAGCTCCACCTAAAGGAAAAAATAGACTAACCAAGTTACATTAGTTAGTATATAACTGAAAATTGTGTGCAGTGTTGTGTGCGGCAGGATGGCTCTGTGGTTAGAGCACCAGATTCCGAAGCAGACGTGCCCAGGTTCGAGTCCTGTCCGCGGCAAATTCTGGCCAGTACATGATGAGTTCCCAATAACGAAGACACCAGTCTACTGGATGAATTGCCTTTTCTGCACTGTACAATTCTTAGTTTAAACTGACATTTGTAAGTAATTAATGGGTCAGGTGTTTATATCAAGACCGCAACCTTGATTATAATAATTCTGAAGGCTTGACGAATAAGACGCATTGTAGGAGCTTTCAGTTTTGTTTAGAAAAAGCATCTCTTCTCAACATGGTTTTCATGGTATTTAAATAATGCCTCCCTGCTGTGTCTTGGTGTACGCTGCTAATTTGTTAGAAATCGTAAATAGTATGCTAGCCATTGCATGTTCTATCCGATCGTCATCTCTACGCTTGTTTTGTTTGTTTTGTTGGTTTGGGTGTTGTGATGTGCGTGCTGTCTGAAATCGTTGCAAATTTTAATTGTTTTTCAACACGTGATCTGAAAGTGCTGGCTATCTGGAGGTAAACGCCTGTTTCACGATAACCGACGTTACGCGAACGCAACCATTTTTTTCTTGCACGGCCCGTAGCCGTAGATATTCCGGCCTGACGACCGGCGGGCACAGTCTAGGCAGCCCGGGAATGGTAGCATGCACATTGCGGGGTCTGAAATGGGACACAGCCATCACCCGGTTTCATGTGAAGCCTCGAGTTTGGTCTGACTGCGCCCTAATTTTTTAAAATTAAATGTTTAGTGACGGAATGAGAGCAAGCGCGCCAGACGCGAAAGGCAAGTTTCGGCTGCTGAAGAAAACTTTGGCCATTGGCATTTGGGCTGATACTGCTCATCAGCCTCGGTTGGCAGACTATTGTCGCACGCAGCGCCACGTTGGCCTGCGAATCTAGGTAGTCGGGGTTTGACAGGGCAGAATCAGTTAACGTCTGCCCGGATGGGGTCCGCGTGCGCATCATAGAACTTGGTTGGAAACCCTGTGGGACATGGCATCGAGTCGAGGTCAGTGGCGATATTGTTGCAGATTTCTAGTAGAATCGCCTTCGTAACCTTCTGTTCTTAGTTTGGCAGACCTCGCTGTGTGGTTTGGGTTCTTTTATGACTTGATGCTCTATAAACAACGAGGAAGTCGTGTTGCCGATGGTGTCCTGTCTTAATGCTGACTTGGATAACGGTGTTGTTTACAGGTGTAGTTTGCCTCACTTCTGTGTGCTATCTAGATAAATATACTCATAGCAACTAGGTGCTCTTTCTCACATAAATCTAACTAATAGGTTGCGTGCATAAATTAATATTTTTTTCGTTATTTAATTAGAAATATTGTTTTTTTGTTCATCTTATAGCTATATGGCAATGAAACCTTAGTCACTTTTGGATTCTTTATGGCTGTGCATGATGATGATGATGATGATGATGTGTGTTTATGACGCAATACGGTGAGAGCAGCAAGGACGCCGTTTTGCCTATGCCCTCTTGCCTTATGGCTTACTTTGCTATGACGGTGTAGTGTAGAGGTGTGAGCTCCCTCAATTCTATGTTACCTAAGCAAATTTCTCAATTTGAACTCGACCTTGCCTGTCACAAAGCAGTTTCTGTTAGCAATTTTTTTTCTTTAAATTATTTCTCTGTCATTTTTATTACCTTTCATTAATTTTGAGTATGTATTCAAATTATATTTCTCATTTCTCACGGTTATATGGCAGCTAAGCCTCATTTACTCATAATTATGACGATGATGATTTTGTTTATGTGTTTATTTATAAACATATGTACGCATGCATTTATGCATGTATGTATGCATGTTTCTACGTATGTATGTGCGTTCATATATATGTATTCATGTATAAATATATTTATGTATCTATGTATAAATGTATGTCTGTATGTATGTATATATGTATTTATGTATGTATGTGTGTATGTATGTATATATGTATGTGTGTATGTATGTGTGTGTATTTATGTATGTATGCGTGTATGTATGTATGCATGTATGTATGTTCGTATGTATGTCTGCATATTCATGTTGCTTGTGTAAATGTTTGTATTTATTAGCTAATGCTTTTTACTTCATTTGGGTTCACGTATGTTGGTTTTTATGTTTGATTGAATTTTGCATGTATGAATTTGCTTATTTCTTTCTTCACGCATTTCTCTTTGCTTGCATCTACGCAGGTTAACTGATTTTCTCGCATGTTCGCCTAAGTTTTTATTGTTTGAACCTGGTCTGTTTTTGACTGGTCTATAATTGTGAATTTTACCAAAAGTCGATCGCTGCATGTCAGTTTTTCCAAATTGACTTGCCCTTATCTGTTTCCTTTGAGTTGTATCAATTCTTTTCTGCTGGAAATAATTTCGCACAATAGATCTACACACCAGGAGATATTGTTCATTGAAAGTTTGGACTTGGTATTTTGAAAAAATTATTTTCACAGATAGCACGCTTTTCTTGTAATCTAATGGGTAATATGGCTATAGTTATATATGTATATATATGATGAACATTTCAATTTATATAAGATGTGAGAGAATTTCACGTTGTTGCTTATATATTTATCTAAATATATTTAACAAATATGGGCATCTATATATCGCAAATACATATATATGGATGATTCTAAATATTCATATAAGATGTGGGGTAAACTCACATGGTTGCTTAAATGCTTATTTAGATATTCACAATATATATGTAGAAGAATATTTAGATTTTATATATAAGGTGGGAAAAGCTCACATGGTTGCTTTTGTGAATTGAGATAGGCATTATGTATATATATATACATATATATATATATATGAGGTGTAGACGGGAAGATAGATATGCTTTGATATTTATATATACATATAAATTGTAAGTGGTTGAATTTCAAAGAACCTATTTCAACTTCTTATAGATACATATATCTACATATATATATAGAAGTATATAGATAGACAATAAAATAGATATATAAAAAGTGTTTTACTGATATAATTTATCCGTTGCGGGACTCACAGTGTTGCTTGTATGAGATTCATATTATATATATATGGTATATACACGTATATATATATATATATATATATATATATATATATATATATATATATATGATGAATATATAGATATTTATAAAAGATGTGGGATGAACCCACATAGTTGCTTATATGCTTATCTATATATATACATAGATAGCGTGTGGACATATGTATAAATGGATATTTTATAAGATGTGGGTACAAATATATAAGTAAAAATAAAATTAAAATATAAAAGATTGCTGATATATATAGTGTATACACGTAGGTATAGTTATATTTAGATATATAGATATTTATAAAAGATGTGGGAGTAACCCACATAGTTGCTTATATGTTTATCTATATATATAGATATATACGATATTTTAATACAGAAACTAATTCATATAGTATCTGAGTATAAATGTGTACTGAGCGGAAAAACGATTTAGTTAGTGTAACTTCCGTATTCAGTCTTGTCAAAATGATAGAATAATACTCTATAGAGTTTCAATAGTTTTTTTAATCTCTCTGTATATAACCGATTGCAAGCTGGATGGAATTAGGTGAACTGGGGGGCAGGTGAGGATTACAGCAATATAGAATTCAAAATTTGTTGATCTTTCTATGCGTCCGGTACAGCAATTAAAATATAGACATCATTGATAGGCGTGTATGTCAATCCATTAGGTGTGCTTATAGTTAAAATACACATGTTTATAGGTAGATGTGTACGCAAAGGGGGACAGGGATAAGTTTTTGTATACATTTGAGTATTAGAGACTAGGTATGAAGACCGGATATTAGGAAGACAATTAAAAGTACTGACCCATTAATTACTTACATATGTCAGTATAAACTAAGAATTGTATAGTGTAGAAAAGGCAATTCATTCAGTAGACCGGCAAATTCTGGCCAGTACATGATGAGTTCCCAATAAGGACGAAACCGGTCTACTGGATGAATTGCCCTTTCTACACTATACAATTCTTAGTTTATACAGACATATGCAAGTAATTAATGGGTCAGGTGTTTATATCAAGACCGCAACCTTGATTATAATAATTAAAATATATATAAATATATCTGTCTTGAATGAGGATACCACATTTGCCATAAGTTGTGTTTTACTCCTGTGCGTATTGTGTCAACCCTGAAGATGAGACTGGAAATAACGTCTCGAAATATTGGTAAAAGATCAATGGCGGATCTTGATCCTAAAGCGCTTTCAGACAATCAGCTAATTGAAGGCTTAAAGGAGAAGGGACAAGTGAGAACCCATCAACTGAGGCCAAAAATTACATCATCTGAAAAGATAAAAGGTTCAAGATTTTGCCGACCTATGAGTGCTAACAATTGTCCCGCACAAGAAAAATGCGGTCAAATCCGAAACGAAAAGGACAGCACTGAGAAACAAAATAATACATCTTTTAAAATCTAATGGGTGTTGGTACATTTGCTGGAACAAGGCGCGTTTCAACTGCATAGAAGTTGTGCAGCCGAGATTTCCAATCAGGTACAGTGTATGCAAGACTACTAGAGGTGAGAGCCGCATATCTAATTTTGCTTTCCATATGTATATGCAATGCGGTCTGATCCTCGCTAGTCAGTGTGCCTTCGTGCTCGGATGATGATCAGGGTAGGTGGAAACGCGTCAGTACGTGTGAAATTTGATTTAAAACATTGAGACTATTTTGTTGTAATCTGTTCGTGTATAACACTCATTAGTAGACGGAAATCCGTTGTTTTTTAGGCTGCCGTTATTACCTTGGCGCGAATCTACGGCATGACGATTGGTGCGCGCTTCGTCATTGGGCTGTCTTCGAAAGATGTCCTCTACACACCCATTCCGCTGTACCACACGGCCGGTGGAATAGTTGGCACCGGTCAAATGGTCTTCTTTGGCACAACACAGGCGTTGCGTCGTAAATTCAGCGCCAGCCAATTCTGGACAGACTGCATCCGATTCAATGCGACCGCGGCGCAGTACATTGGCGAGATTTGTCGATATTTGTTGGTTCAGCCGGCGCGGAAAACCGATCGTGAGCACAAAGTCTGGGTGGCGTTCGGCAATGGCTTGCGATCTCAGGTGTGGCAACAGTTTCGCGACAGATTTGGCATCTCGCGTGTTGGAGAGTTTTACGGCGCAACCGAATCGAATGCAAACTTTTGCAACGTCGACAACACGGTCAGTTTTGAATGCATGCAGTAATTGGCCACTACTCGCTAAGGTGTATGAATTCGGCTATTTATTTATTTGCCAAAAAACGTCGTACTATTATTCGACAGTTGAGATTCTGCTCAGGCCACCTTGACTAGATTAGTAGATTTGACCGCATTTTTCTTGGAATTTTAGTCCCAAAGAACCATCCGAGTTAGAAGTTCGCGGTGCAATCCTATCTCTTAAGCGCCGCAAAGCCGCCGGCCCCGATGATCTGGAAGTAGCTTTCGCGTCAGGTAACAGTCGCTGTTTGTTCCAACTTATACGCACAACAGGTCCGAGAAAGTTAAAAGTTAGCGAAACTATAAATGATAGTAACAACGAATTAATAAACGATAAAATAAGTCGTCTTGACAGGTGGGCTGAACACTTTAGAGATCAATTTTCTTGGCCACCCGCGTCAGTTCCGCTTCCCGAAAGCATGTCTGCATCAACAGATTGGAATGTTAGTCCCGAAGAACCATCCGAGTTAGAAGTACGCGATGCAATCCTATCTCTTAAGCGCCGCAAAGCCGCCGGCCCCGATGATCTGCTTCCGGGATTGTTTAAGGATGGTGTCGATATAATTTCAGGAGCGTTGACCAAACTTTTTCATACAATATGGAATGAGGAAACCGTACCACTTGACTGGAATGAGTCGACTATCATTCCATCTTCAAAAAAGGCAATCGTAATTCGTGCGATAACCATCGTGGTATAAGTTTGACTCCGGTCGTATCTAGATTATTTGCTTCGATTATCCTACGTCGTCTTAGCGCTTCACGTGAATCACAAACAAGAGAAGAACGGGCCGGATTCCGCGCAGGACGAGGTTGTATAGATAATATTTTTACGTTAAGGCAAGTTCTCGAACAGAGACATTTATATCACCGTCCCTCAATAGTCGTCTTTCTAGACTTCAAGGGTGCATTTGATTCGGTGGATCGCAATGTTTTATTCCATATCTTGTCGAAAAGCGGTGTGCCCACTAAATTTTTTAATATTATACGAGCTCTCTACACAAATACTTCTGGTCGCGTTAAGGTTTACGACGAATTAACGCATAACTTTACAACCAGCAGTGGTGTTCGTCAAGGTTGTCCACTTTCCCCATTTTGTTTAATTTTGTAATCGATGCTATTATGAACAACACTCTCTCACACATTCAGGACGCTGGAGTTAAAGTTCTCCCGGGAGATAAACCAGTCGATCTTGACTATGCGGACGATATCGTACTATTATTCGACAATCAGCATGCTTCCCAGACCACCTTAAATAGATTAGCAAACGTTGTTCCGTCTTTCGGTATGAAATTCGCACCCTCTAAATGTAAGATACTGTTACAGGATCACCCACCACTCACTTCAACGTTGCGACTGCAGAATGAAGATCTTGACATAGTCGACAGGTTTACATATCTTGGGAGCTCTATCAATAACGTAGGCAATATGTCCGACGAGGTGAGAATACGGATCGCGAAAGCTAGAATAGCTTTCTCGAATCTTCGCCATTTATGGAGAAACGCCAATATTTCACTTTGCCTTAAAGGTCGTGTTTGCAATGCATCTGCACGCGCAGTCTTACTATACGCTAGTGCGTTTTGATCCATTATTATAGATGATTCTGGATACTTACAGGCATCAAAAATAAATAACCAAAGTTGACATCCGTAGACGTATTTTTGGATCAGCTAACAACTTCTCTTCGTTACAATATAATTGAAGGCTCCATCAACCACGTTGGCTCGGTCACGTTTTGCGTATGCCCCAATTCGGTTGCTCAATAGAGAACTGCTTACTCATCGCCAGATTGGTGTAAGAAACACCGTGGGCAGATTTTTACATGGCAGAAACAGTTGAAGTCACATTCAGACTCGGTGGTATAGTACCAACTTGTCTGCAATGATGGGGTCCACATGCGCATCATAGTTCTTAGTTAGAGACCCTTCGCAATAAGGCATCGAATCGAGACCAGTGGCAAATTTATGTTGTGTAGAGCTTTAGTTCGCCTCAATTCTGTGTGTTATCTAGATAAATTGACTCATGTTAAATAGGTGCTTTCTCGCGAGCGAGCTCTCTCTCTTTCTCTTTCTCCTAATTTTCACTAATAATTTATGTGCCCAAATTATATTTTTGTCGTTAATTATAAAATTTTTCTTCTTTTTTGGTTCACTTCTTACGGTTATATGACTGAAACATTAGTTACTATTGGATTTTGTATGGCTGTACATGATGATGATGATGATGATATTTGAGTTTCGGTCTTAATCACTGGATTTTTATCGGCGAAACTACCAGTTTCGCACCACCAAAATTGGCTTAGCGGCGTTAACCTGTTCGGAGATTGACAATCACCTAGACCAATCAACTAGAGAGTGCAGATTGTTTTCATGATAAATTGCAATAGCTAGACATATTTACAGCATATATATATATATATTCTTATATATATATATATTCTTATATATTCTTATATATTCTTATATATTCTTCTGTATATATATATATATATATATATATATATATATATATATATATATATATATATATATTAATAATGAGATAGAAGAGGAAGAAAGGTGTTCTTCAATAGAAAATAAATATTAATAATAATAATAATTATTATTATTATTATAATTATTATTATTATTATTATTATTATAAAAATCGTTTCTAGCAGTGTCAACAGCTATGATATTCCAGATTTTTTTTCCGTCCCTAGTGGATTTTATCGGTATTCAGCAACGTGAAGCGTAGACAGGTAGAAATGTAGATGCTCTTACCTGCCTACCTTTACAATATTGTAATGCAGAATTCAATTTTCAATTTTATACCAGTTCATGTTTTTGTGTAATCTTTCCATCTGGTGTAGCCTATTTTTTGAATCTTTCTTAACTAGCCAATCCAAATCTATAATTATGGATAAAGTTATATTGATCTGATGGTTTACGGCTGGATATGATTATTTTTTTTTCAGTATAAAGTAAACACCACAT